>CAXIVR010000009.1:109093374-109253197 GCA_964035755.1 Teleogryllus oceanicus
GTGATAGTGTGATACGTCTGTTAAATGTTGAGTTTGTGTTATGCGATTGTGCTAGTTAGTTCTGTCTATTTTTGAATTTGAATCTCTTACATGTTTTGACCGACATTACGATTTAGTTTTACAATATTTCTTAATTCGTTTTTCTCATTCAAAATTTGTTCTTGGTATTAAAATGTAGAACAGTGTGTACTATTGATTGTATATGTATTTTGCAATTGGTTGTAGTGTTTGATCGTTGGTACTCTTTAATGTGCAAATCGTGCAGGTTGCATAACTAATGGTGTTTGACATTTTTTTCATCAAACCGCTCAGGTAATGACTTTTTATTTTTGAGTAATAAATTATTAATAAATATATACTAAATATTCATATTATTTTTAATCGTTTGTGCTAATTTTTTGAATTTGGTTGTGATAGCGTGACTGTCACGCTAACACAACCACGTTTATTTCGGAAACAGGAGGAGTAATAAATTTAATTTTTGGGTAATAAATTAGTAATAAATGAGTACTAAATATTCCACTTGGTTTGATGTGATTGTGCTATGGTGGTTGTGCCAGCTTGACATGGCCCGAGATATTGGCCACCCACTGGTGACAAATTCTCTTTCTCTTGAGGAAACAAGTCAGCATTCTCACTGCATCGTATTACATGCTATGCTTTCTAAAGTCAATCGGCCACGTTCTCAGATCATAGCTGGTATTTAGGAAATAGGGAAATGGAGAAAAATCTATTGGTATACTTTTAGGAATTCTCTCTTATTTTAAAATATAAAGACGTGAACGAAAGGTTTCGTAATGATTCGTCACATTGGACCATGACTTATTTGACACAGCATTGTGTATAAAAATAATATATAAAAAGTAAAAAAGTCCAAAAGGCATTTAAGTCCATGCAAAAAAACTCCTAAAAAGGCATTTAAACAAAAAAAGGCATTTATGCAAAAAAAGCAAAAATAAACATTATAAAATTTTGTCATATGTCATCATTTGTCATGATTCGTGCACATATATTATCAGCCTTTAAATAAGTTCGCTAGGAAAAAATAGGCATTTCCCTAAACATCCGATGTCTAGTTATCACCAATCTCGCAGTGTTGAATTACCGCGCGACCCACGAGAGAAAAGGGTGACCAAATTTGTGACAAAGAGCGCAGGCAGGCGGGGAAATATTAGGAGCTTTGGAGGGAGAGGCCACGTTCGGGCATGCGCATTGGAAGGTTTTTTTGAGAGTGGTAGAGCAATAGCTGGAGCATCGTGAACGCGGTGAAACGGTCCTTCGGAACAAGAAAACAAGTATGTTGACGGATCGGCAATGTAACGACGTGAGAGATATTTGAATAAAATTACGCTTCGCCAGTCAGGATAACCGATATCGCTAAGTCTGAAGAGACGATGCAATTTCGAGCCTAAAGAGTAATGGGTTTGAATCCCGCCCAGGCCATGGATATTTATGTTACCCCCAATGTTATTTATGGTGGTCACTATAAGACCTTAGTAGTTGAAAAACAACCTTAAGTAATAAATTACATTTGAGTATTTTTTTAAAAATTAAAATTACCTTTTGTCAAATTATTCAGAGCATGGAGCACTACTCTACCAAAAGATACAATTAAAGAATTTGGATACACGTTTGAAGAAAGTAGTCCTGTTCAAGAGGAATTGAAGGGCTAGACTGCACTAAGACGTACTTACTAGACAATGTAAATTGAAGTGTGAAGAATTCACGCAGATATTGAAATCAGTTCGAGTTGAAACTCTGAATTATATTGGGATTACCGATACAGTGAAATTCTCAACTACGAGTAGTATCGACTGAGTTTAGCGCAGAACCAGCATTGCCACTGCTCGTGCAGCGATTCTAACCGAGAAGTCGTAAGTTTTATGCCCCAACGTTGGCGGATATTTGACTCTACCTGTTTAATAGCTGGGTCGAATTCACCCGCTCTCTGGAAAAGAAGTCTAGCGGGCGGCTACTCTGATCGGTATTTTTCCATGGTTTCTGCAATCAACACCAGGCGAATGCCGGAGCATTACCTCGCTGTGGGGAGATACCTGGAGAGGAATATCCCCCACGTGGCAAGCCAAGGTCGTTGTGAAAAAGATAGAACGCGATGAATTTTGGTGAGTCGTACTCCCAACTCGAGGGCCTGAAGTAAATTTCGAATGTGAACGACGTAACGACGCTTGGGTAGAAGCGTCGCCAGCAACTTGACTTGCCTACTACTTTTCGAGTCCGGGGGGACGCGGGTTTCCGGGCAAGGCGGCAAATCGCTCAAGCGATCGTGGATCTCGTCGGGATAGTCGAGATCGACCTCCAAAACGTATCCCCGATCGACTTCAGCGGCCGCCTCTGCGATGTTCATCCGCTCGATGTCGGTTTCCGACATCCAGCGGAAGTCGCGGAAGTGGGATTCCAACATTTTCAGGTATAGGGGGGTCGGTAGCGTTCGTAACATCGTCATCGGGAAGGTCAGCTAGACTGCTGAATATATTCTCTGTAGGAATAGCATAGCTGGTATTAGAGTTGGGCTAAGGCATCGGCGATGCACTGGCTGAGGCCAGCGTTGTTGGATGTTGATGTAGAGTTAATCACTTATTAGTTCACTGCACTTTTATTTAATTTGCGTACTGTGTAGACTTAAACTTTCGTCTAATACACCTTACATTATGAATGGTTACTACTACTGAGAGCAGCTGCGCTCAGAGGTCCGCACAGGTCGACTGCTCGGAGAGGAATGGTAGAGAGAGCATTAGGGTGCGTCCACGCGAATGTGTCCATTTCTGGTCAAAATAAAAATAATTTGTTGCGCTCTGTACGCGAATGCATCTTGTTAAAAAATCATTGAAATGTTTGTTTTTGATGGTAAAATTGATTGCGAGTTTATTTTATGTCATTTTTTCACTTATAATTTGAAGCCATTTCAATTGCGTTCGAAACTACCGTGAACAAGTATTATTTTGAAGATTTTTAACTGGAATATACTGTGTAAACTTATAGTTTTGTTTTTTCCATATCTTTTAGATGCTTTTATCAAAGATTTCACATTAAAGTCTGTCGACTCAAATCACATTATATTCGAAAAAATGCATATATTAGAGACATCTCTATTGTCGGATACTAACAAATTTTGGAAAATTTTCAGTAAAAACCCTGTAAACTGCTATCTTCTAGGGGAAACTTTCAAGCCTCTAGTTCTTGTGTATATTTGAAGATAGAGAGTGATTGTCATGCGTTTTTAAATACCGAGACTGAAACAAAAAGGGGCTTTTTTGCGTCCGGATACTAACGGGAGATCAACACGAATGTTAAAGTTTGAAGACAATTTAAGTGGGTAACCTGCATTTGTCTAGTGAAGAATATTAACTGAAAGGTACGTAAAGCCATGATACTTGGAAGTCGTTGCAAATTCGTATTCTAACCGAGAAGTCGAAAGTTTTATGCCCCAACGTTGGCGGATTTTTGACTCCACCTGTTTAATAGCTGGGTCGAATTCACCCGCTGTCTGGAAAAGAAGTCTAGCGGGCGGCTACTCTGATCGGTAGTTTTTCATGGTTTCTGCAATCAACGCCAGGCGAATGCCGGGTATTACCTTCCGCTGTGGGAGATACCTGGAGAGGAATATCCCCACAAGTCGACGTGTAAGTCGGGACCGGGACTCATCATCCAGTGGGGAAGGAATCACCGCCAAATATTCACAACACAAACGGAACAAACGGAACTAACATAGCACTTGATGTGCCCCGAAACAATCAATCAAATTGAAATAGTGAACCAAAAATGTTAGACCAATAAGTTCACTCTAAGCGAAGGGAGGGAACCAAGAAAAGTCGAACCCCCCAAAATATATTAGAATATCCAGAAGGTCTCATTTGGTAGACTGCGACGCACGGTGGTCTGAACAGGGCCCAAACGCGCGCTTAAAACAAATTTTAATTTTTGAAAAACTAGTATTTCTTGATAAATATCATTTCTACACACTTCAAATTACTAGAAACCAGGAAAAATAATAATTTTTTATCAATGCTTACAGCCATAGTACACCCTCAAAGTTAAGCGTTTCAGCCGAGGAAAAATTCAGCTAACCAAACAGTGAAAATATACATATTTTTTATTGTATATAACTTTTTTCCTAATCAAATTTCAAGTTCCAGAAACTACATGCGCTCTCATATACCCTTCTAAATGCATTAAATCTTTTGCAGTGTCAATTATATTTATTTTTCACTAAATTACGTAATAAAGGTGTGCAAAAACTGCTTATTCTTTTGACTAAGTAAATGTTCACAGGCAATTTCAAAAAAAAAAAAAACATATTCACGAAATTAATAAAAAAACAGCAAAACATATTCACGAAATTAATATATATTTTTAAGTTAACATTATTGAATATTTTTCAGTTGAGATCATGTCCCCGGTCTGCCCCTCTAAAGTGATGACAGTTTAAATTTTACATTAAATGTTTGGGAAAAGCATCATTACCTCCGGACATAATGCAGAAACCGTTTACTTCTTTAAAATTTATTATTCTCTCAACTTTCAGATTTACATTAATTGAATAACATTTTCAATTTGCTTTCAAAAATATTCCTTCTTATAATTTGCCAAATTTCTGTTTTTCAATAAATTTAAACATATTAAATTGAGATCTGCAGAACTGAAACAAGTAAGTGAATTTTGAAGGGCAGTAACATTAAATTATCTTCACACATCTCGGTGAAATTAATATGTTATTAAATAAACATTTATAAGTAGTTTTTCGTTGACAACAACCGCCCCGGCCAACCTCTTTCAAAATGGCGTTCGTTTATAGTTTACATGACGAGGCTGAAAAAAAGCGTGATGTTCATTAATAAAATGACCCTACCATTATACACCATTTATCCCATTTACTACTTAAAGAACATTTTAAACTGTTTTTCTACTTGTAAAAACTATTGTTAAAATCTTTGTAAACATTATCTCCACCTAGTTTTAACACATTTTCCCCTGAGTCATGGGATCAATGATTATAATAACCTTTTCGTTACTTCTGGACAAATAAATGAAGCTTTTTTTCATCTTCAATCATGTCAGATAAACACCTGTATTGTTTTCGGCATAATAGATAAATAAACAATATGAATTAATTGGAATATTATTATTTTACACTTGGAACATGTTCCAATAGACCCATATTCAAAGAACCGTTTTAAACTCACTAAATAAATAGTTATTTAACTTAACATTCTAGGCGCGCGTTTCGGTCACCGTGCGACGTAACATAATTCCAGACCTTCGACTTCGAAATCCTAGTTAAAAGATTCTAGAACTCCTCTTTTTCAAGGAAAATATGATCGGTATGTCCGGTTCAGTTAAGCGACAGTGCATTGCACCTTCTTAAATGTGTTCTTTACACAAATCACGAATATTTGTAAAGTGAAAGTATATTCCGTTGCCTATCCTTGAAAAGTTTCTTTCTTTTGGCAGAAAATTTAATATTTAAAACCATTGTGTTTAAATTTAAATTATAAGTTGTGTAATAGAAATACTTTTAAAATAATTTATAATTTTTCCTAAGATTGGATATTTTATTTTCAAAACCTGCCTCTGACTCCCCCGCCCCCTAGTGAGTACGTTTTGTATATAGGTGCTGGTGTCCTCTGACTATAAAATTTGTATATGTGTGGAACCTACAGGTGTTCATCTTAGTAGCCATAAAAAAGTATTATTCAAAATAAAACGTGCATTTTATTAAAAATCGAGTTTATTGAAAAAATTCTACTTATTGATACTTTTGAACTATCAGCAACTGGGAAAAATTCTAAAACAATGAAACAGATGCGATTTTTACTGAAAATTTTAAATAAGTGATAGTGAAATCCGCCTATTCTCATGCTGTGGGTACCAACTAAATTCGCATACTTACGACACTGCTGCAGCACGGTCCTATGGAAGTGGCCATCCACCATTAAATATTTAATTATTCCATTAAATATTCTAACGTTGAAATAGATTTCATTTTTCAGCGTATCGTCCTACTGTTTTCGTTAATATATTTAATTTTGTAGTTCTTTTATTGCAGGTTTAAAGGGAGAGCGCCCATGACTAAAGAAACCATTTATTTGGGAAAATTTGATCTTATGGTATTCCTCCTGCTCCTCGGGTGTTCCGCAGATTGAAGTACATTTAAAATAGATGCTAATGTATCTTCAGGTCAGTATTTGTGATTACTTGCATTCTTTCTTGAGGTGAAAGATTCCGCTTAATGAATCTTGCATATGGTGAAGTTTCCAATTTTTGGCAAAATCAGTGTTCTTACACTTGTGCTAAAGGGTAACACTAATCCAGTGACTTCGGGGAAGCAGTGGCGAACTAGCTCTTCCAGGGCCCTAAACTAAAAGAAAACTAAATTAGAGCCCCCTTCACAAAATTTTGCCCAAAAAAAAAACGTTGAAAATTAATTGAAAGAAACTATGTTAATCATAATCAACGTAAAATTCATAGGTGAGCCCTTGGCACTTTTATTATGATGAGCTTAGCTAAAACGCCCGGGTTTTTGCTTAACAGTTTGTCACTTTACTCTCAATAACCATTTTTATGAAAAAAGTATTTGATGAGCAACTAAGTTCTTGATTCGACATCAATCATTTTCTCACCTCTAGCAAAAAAACCTTTTTGGGCAGTCTTTTGGCATTTTAATCTTTAAGCATACAACCAGTTAATGTGAGAATACCCCTTAGTACTTTTTCTGTAGTTTTAAAGTTGGGGGAAGGTAGGATTTCTTTGCCACAACATAATGTAGATCTTGAAATATAAACCTTTCAATTACGCTAGAAACTGTTCAACTCGGATTTCACAGTGAATAGGATTGTCTTGTTCCTAAATTGAAAACCCTTTATTTCAAGTCTTCACCCAATTCTTCCAGATTTTATATGTCGGGCATGGAACAAGCTTTTGGGGAGTTCAATTTTCCAAATAGCAATAGGTTGAATTTCACTAATCACATCCACATACTTTTGACCTGTATTCTTGTGCTTGTAATGTTCAGATTTTCCAACTTACCTAGCCTTTTTTCAGCTATATTGATTCTTTTGTTTTGATTTCTGCAAACTTTGTACAATTGTAGATCTTAAAAATGGCTTCGACAGTTTAAATGATTGTTGAGTAGAACATAAGAAGAGGAAAAGTTTAAATGCTGCATTTCTCCACTAGTTTATATTTTCTTTTGTTTGTTTATTTATTTATATGTTTGTAGGTGTCTGCAAGACAAAGGTACCGCAACAGAAAAAAAATGTTATTACAAATGACCAAAACAGGTTTTATCTGAGACATTGAACGAATGATCAAGGATGCTGAAAGTTTGCTGATGATGACAAGAAATTGAAAAAAAAAGTTAAGCACGAAATGAGTTGGAGTCATATGCCTATTCTTTGAAAAAATCAGCTCGGTGACAAGGAGAAGTTGGGATCCAAGGTATAGCATATGTGCACACTCAGTACTGTTCTAATGAGCTAGCAAGATAATTTTGAATAAATGTTGCTTTAATTGATTTAGTAAAAGCCAAATTGTATGTTGAGATTTGACAGTTCAAATGTAGTTTTTTGGCTTTGTTTGCTTCATTTGGAGTGAAGAAGTTGTGACTTCAGTCTCCATTCATTCTTATTGAAAATATTCAATTGATTTTTTCCAATATTTCCAGGTCTCAGACATGAAAAAACGAAAATGGAGACTGCAATTGATGAAAAGATAAAGGGTTAGAGGAGAACCCAGATGCTGATACTGAAGAATACAAGAAACAGAAAAGGATTTAGAAGATGTGGTTTTGCCTATAGTGACAAAGTTGTATCAGAGTGCTGGTAAAACACCCAGGGGCAGAGATGAAGATGAACCTTTAAAAATGAGCTAAGATTCCAGTGAAGTACATGGATTTGTGATGTGATAGTAGTAATCCACTATTGGTCTGACCCGATGAGTATTAATGTAACTGGTTACCATCTGCAACTTCCATTGTGTGGCAAGTGGGCCCTACCAATTCGGGCTGTTTAAAACCAGCATTTCATCTAATTATGGTGTCTCAGTAGATAAGCCCAAAACTTGATGCAAATCTTACATTCAATGCACAGTGACTGATCCTATCTCTAGTTCGAATGGAGGATTTGGAAAATATTGTTTTGTACTTTCTTTTCTCATGTTTATTATTTATTTGTTGATATGAGATTTTGCTGTGATGTCTAAAATAGGAATACCATGACATTGATAGTAAAATTGCAATAATCAAAGGACAGACTGGAATGAGGGTGTGTCCTTTTTGGAATAAATTTTCACATAATTTTCATCAGCTTACTAAATCCCTTTTTCAATTTAAAATTAATTTTTGCTTTGGGATAATTCCACACAGCTTTAATTTAAATGTAATTGTTGTAAGGTTCTTGACAATCTTAAACGTACAAAATTTTTGTGAGGATATAGATATGGTAAAATTTCAGTTAAAAATTAATTTTGATTCCACAAAACATCAAGGAAGAGGCCACCACCAATGTGTGTAAAGTCGATTCATTTTGTAAGTCCCGACTTCATCTCAAAAAATTTATACTTCGTAAATACATTTCATGTTCAGGGCGATCAAACTATATTTAGGAAATTGATGGTTCAAAACAGCAGCTACTTTCCATGACGTGTCTCTTTTGTATAAAAGGAGATGGGTTACCCTGTAACTGTTTCTACCAGATGTTTAAAAATCGAAAAATAGTAGAATGTTATGTCCCATTTAGGGGGGGATCAGTCGCCCATTCACGTAAAATTTAAAAAAAATAAAAGTCTATATTAATTTGGCATCAGAATCTGTTCAAAAATTTTAAATTAACTGTTTCCCGTCTGCAGTTTTTATCAGCCTATACAATAGATGCTGAGAAAATAAAACCTGCAAAGTACGCTTCGATCCCGCAAAAGTGCTCAAGGGGCTGATTTTTCGTGATTTCATTTTATATTTTCATAAGCATTTTGATTATGGTTGTGGTTTATTCTCCTTTCCTATACCAAGAAAAGGTAGAAATTAATATCCTAAAACACATTTACGTGAAAATGGGTAAATAAATATTGCTGAATTGTCGCTTTTCATTTATTGCATATATACTAAAAACAAGTGATTTAGTTGAACACATTGGTCAATATACAAATCTGGAAGGCAAACAATTTGTTTTAATTAGACGTAGCTGACAAATTGAGTTTGAGGGAAATCTGGAGGGAATCCGTTGACGCTCGCATTGATAACAAAGTTTCGTATCATCTGTTCGACAATGGGAGAAGGCCGAACCAGAGAATGTATACTGACGGAACTCAGTGTTGTTAGCAAGGAGGTATAATCGGTATATATTATAACCTTCTGGCTGTTAGTCGAATCTACACCCGCCTCCATGCAGAGTTGTCAAACCAAATTAGATTACACTACAAGAAAGTAGTATTACAAGATTGCACCCGTGAATTTAGATTGTTATAGTTTTAAAAGACTAAAACATTTTAAGTAATATTTGTTTAAGTTCAGAAAAATATTATTCTGAATATTTATAACTTTCAATAAATTACTGAACTGTTGCCCTACAACTTAGCTGCTCTAGGCTGCAGCTCATTTAGGAATCTGGCCCTGTGAAACTAGTGTTTCAAACGGAAACCTTCAATCTTGCAGGTCACAAGAACAGAAAATGCGATTGTACTTCACGCCTCGATAGTGTATATACTGAAGAATGTAGTTGCTGTAGATGCAAACTATTCAGCTCTAAATCTCCAGAAGACTGAAACCAACACTGAAATTGTTTCCTAGATATGTAACATGCAGACAGATTGAAGAACAAGACCCTTCATGAAAATAGCCTAATCTCCAAATAACCAATCAGTTGATAAAGTCTCTTCCCTGTGGTTGAAAATGGATATTTATTTCTGAACTGAAGGATATATAAGCAATCAAGATGGTAATAAAACACGCAATTATGATAAACGATACCAAAGAGCAGTATAAAAGATGTCTGTAGAATGTGTAATCAACCAAATGAGACCATTGACCATGGATTGCAGGTTGCCCAGTTCTGCCAACACTGCATATCTGGAGGACAACTAAGTAGCCAAAATGATCCATAGACAATTGGCATCAAATTATAGACTAATTGAGAACCCTCCACCATTTAACAAATATTCATCTTCACCGGTTATAGAAAATAGTGAAATAGTACTGTACTGAATAGGCCTATTGTCACTGATAAAACTGTGGATTATAATCGCCCGGACATAGTAGTTATCAATAAAATACAAAAGTATGCAACAATCCTAGATGTAGGCTGTCCACTGACAAAAATCTCAAAAGACAAAATCGGAGATTTCAAAATACCAGAATTTGACAGCAGAAATCCAACATGTCTGGAACTGAGTAAGGTGAAATAGTGCAATAATCTCAGCCACAGGAGTGGTGACAGACTGATTTGCTCAGGTCTTACAAAATAGGATTATCAAAAGGAATCTGCAACCATCCAAAAGCTTTAATCCTTACCATATTGTGCAAAATTTTTAATTGAACTACGGACAAAGATGAATTGCTTCTCCGTCTTACCTCGGGTCTGTCATTACCAGTTGCATTTGCTAGAGCCTAAGTCGGATGAATGGTTCTCCATGCTTACTGAGAAAAGTACAGAAAAATAATATAATAATAATTATTATTACTAATAACGACGACATTTATCTCTCAACTTGATGTTTGCAGTGAATAAAACAAGTTTTTCCTTTCCAGTACATTCTAATTCGCAAAACTGCAAGTATGACAGCGTTATTGTCAAGGCAAAGAATATTTTGAGTCCAGTCCAAGAGAGCTCAGTCCAAGTTCAGCAGTCGAAGAGATTTGACGGTTTCTTGAAGATACCTTCTGATTTGTATGTGTGTCAAGGTACTTGAGGGAGCACATGGAGTGTATTTGTGGAAATAATAACGAGACATTAATCAAATGCTTATTGGCTTACTTTACTCAAAACACAGGGCCAGAGGCAATGGGTTGAAGATATTTTCATCCAATAGTACCTTTCTGAAACATTCCAGTTTCCATTTAGGAGGTACATTATTGTAACAATTAATTGTAAAGATGTTTTAATATATTTTTAAAACATTAGCTTAAAAACAAAGGCAATAAAATAAAATTATAAAATTTAATTCATATATTATGTAATCTTAAAATCATAATTTTGTAGGAACCTATTTTTTTAAAAAAAATCATGATTTAAGTACAATCGAGTTCGATACTCAATCGATATTCGATTCGATATTCAATTAGCTATCCATTCGTATTTCAGACATTAAAACATCATGTAAGACAATATTTTGTGACTCATACAAGTTTTCATTAAACTTTTTTTAACATTGATAAAGTTAATACGAAATTTTGACAACTACCAAGCTAACTCATGTTGTGACATACTCGATATGTCACGTCAAAATAAACTAACATTTATTTGTAGACAATATGGTGGAACATGCATTACGAAATATTACGAGAGCTAGAGCTTAGCAACGACCGTGAATAAACAATGTAGTTTTTGTTTTTCTAAATGCATTAAGAGTTTTCTGGATGCCGAAAGTAGAAAATTTGGGATTGGGCAAGAAGTTCAAAAGACGATCAAAAGGTCAGCTACACCAAAATATAACGAACGTATGGATTGGCTGGGTGAGAGAAGGACGGCAAATGTTATGAAAAAAATGAAGGTAGTTTTAATACGAAGTCTTCGAGGGATGAATCATGCAGAAATATTTCATTCTGCTCCGAAACGCGCTTCTGAACTGATCGTATGTTCGTGAGAGGGAACGAGACAACGAGATAGAATTGGGTTATCAGTGAAATTTTAAGACAGTGAATGATATTGCAGATATTTTGATGTGGAAGCAATATGGTGTATAAATTGGAACTTGTCGGGAGTGGTAATCGAGTTCGGACTATGTCATAGGACGTAATCGGACTGATAATTTTGATAGTTGAGACCAGCTTGATAGGGGCAGGAGAGGATTTCTGGAACTTTGACTACGGCAAGATCAAGATATTTGACTGAGAAGTCTACGAGGGACATCAACGAAGAAAGATAAGTTAACTGCGGTATAAATTGTAAATTGAAAGAGATCTTGATCAAAGGCCTAAAAATTGTAAATTCTCTAAATTGTTTGCTAAAAAGGCAAAATAAACTTTGTTGAATTTGTTCTTTAAAAGAAAGTGATTTTTCATTTAGTCAATCCAAACAGAAATGAACTAGGAATAGAATCATTCTATTTCAGATTCCCAGCTGCCTGTATAGTATGGATCCTATAATCCATTATAGAGGTAATAAGGATTATAATATATCGTGACCCATTGACCCAGCAAGCCGGACTCTAAGATCTTTAGCAGATATAAATGTAGAGAGAGAGGAAAATTTTGGTATATCTCAATGTGTATAAGTATTTTTACTATGCTTAGTTATATTTGAATAAATATACTGCAATAATCATATGAACCACATTTTGTGTTTTGTGATAAAAATTGATATTTTTTAAAAAGTAACAAAAACTAAACGACAGCTCCTAACAAAACCCTCCAAATATGTTTACCCCCTAAAATATCCAATAAAGACAAAAACAAATTAAGGGGAAAACTCCTAACTTGGCAACAGTGCTTGAAAAGCACTAGATGTGAAGGATCAAATTATTTTATAATCGGCCCATCTATGGATGACATAGATGGGCCGATTATCGTCACGAATGTTTTCAGTCAAGCATGAATACACTGGGCGTATAACAGGCTGCATATTTACACTTAACAAAATTTTCACCTCTTGCACAATGAATGGACCGCAACATTACTCCTCCGTTCCAAGTGACTGGTTTTTCATGAAGTCTAACATACACTATCTAAATACCGTTTGTATGACCATGAATTCTGGCATTCTTAGAGCAAAAGTTTTTAATTAAGCACCACATTTACCCTATCGTAACCTTTGTCCCTTATCATAATTTCAGATGAACTCGCAGCAAACGAAGCACCACACACACTATCTTAATACCTTAAAATAATTGAACTGTGAAGGAAAATGAATATAGTGGTTACTGCAAGCTCATTTCCAAGTGATAAATAACACAAACATTAAACACAGTGTTGATCATTATGCGAGTGTGCTTTTCATTTAACCTGCGAAAAAAATTAATGACGTTAGTGAAACATAAATCTTAATATTTGAATCCTAGATACCAAATAATATTTAACATTACTATTAAAAATTTGCTACACCACAGTGCAGCACAGTACGGACCACCTTTAGTGGCCATGATAGAACATGAGCAGCACCAGAACTCGATGTGCGCTCGGGGGTAGCAATCAGCGGACTAAAGGCAGATACAAGCCGGCGGAACCCAAGGTGGACACGTAAAGAAACAGCGCAGCACCATCGGGGTAAGAAACGTATTCTTAAGGAAAGATAGGGACTGAGTATCTTGTTATTCATCCATGCTCTGTTAATTAACGCAGATACGTAGCTGACATGTCCCCAGATATATTATGTTCTCTAAAATACCTTTTAATTTTGGCTCAGGCCAACTCAATTGCATTTAAGTCGCAATTGTAGGGAGGAAGACGTATGACTGTGTAACCAGCACCTGTAGCCATTTCATCTATTATGTATTTTTTTCTGAAGGCCTGCTGGCCTCGATTGCTGTAGAGTTCAGTTTTCCTTGCTCTACGTTACACGAAATTCCTTTGGTTTTGTAACCACCCTACCGTTGCAGCTTTGTGTCATACCGAGATGGCGTCTTCAACTAGTCTGAATGGTTGGAGCATTGTCCATTACTATTATGGACGAGGTAAACTGGGAAGCACTTGAGTGCTGAACTACGTTCAAACTTTTCAGCGTTCATTGAGGTGCAAAGCTGAACAGCCAAGTCAGCACACCAACACGAAACATGTCAAATCATTTATTACAATTAATTGACAAAATTGCTGCTTTTTTTAATTAATTGCCACGTATTTTCGTGGAGAACGTGGTGCTGCTTGACGTCAAGCCAGCAAAACATCAGTTAAATCTGAGCCAGAGCTCAACGGAAACCATCTAATCATTTATTGCTAATTAATGCCAATTAACTGCCACAATTTGAATTAATTCGCACGCATTTTCAGCCCTAAAATAATCAAAGTAACTGTCAGAGGTATGACGCAACCTGCAACATAATTAAATGCTACCTGACGTCAAGCCAGCACACACATCAGTTAAATTCGAGCCAGAGCTCAACAAAAACCATCTAATCATTTATTAAAAATTTAATTGCCAATTAATTGCCACATTTGAATTAATTGCACGTATTTTCAGTCTAAAATAATCAAAGTCAATGTCAGCAGGCATGACCCAGCGCCCTCTGGAATACAAAGCCAGGCGACGATTTTGTGACGTCAGCACGAGTAGGCCCACGGCGAGATTTCCATCTGCGTGTTAAGTGTTGTGAGCTGCTGGGTTGAATAGTTTTACTTGATATTTTATTAATTTAATTACGGAAATTTGGGAACTTGTAAGTACCATTTATTAACATTAGTTTCGATTGTTTACTTTACGTTATATACCTAAAATTAAGGCAAAATAAGCAAATGATTTATTTATATTTAATTTGTAAGAACGTGTTACAAGGCTCGTAGGTTACTGTACACATTGAAATACGTTATTTTGGACTTACGTGAATACATAATACAGATGTTAGAAAATTTGAACTTTTCAAACCCTATTGTTTCACTTTATAGTACATCAGAATAATGCCGTACAAGTGTTGTGTGCCCAATTGCAAAGGCAACTATCGAAATGGCCCTGCTGTTAGTGTGTTCGGCTTTCCAAAGAGAAAGAATCAAGGAGTGTGGATCCGAGCTATTTGTAGGGAGAAAATTTTCATTCAAAAATAACTCAAAGGTAGGTATTTAAAAATACTTTAAACTTGCAAGCATTTTCTTGAAGTGTGTGATATATCCCTGACTTTTAAATTGCTGCAGGTCTGCACCCTTCATTTTCATGAAACCGACATAGAAAGAGAAGTGAAAATGTTTAACGGGGAAATGGAGAGCATTTAACAGCCCCACTCACATCCTAGACTTCGAGTGGTATGTTAATTTTAGAATTTAAAGGAATTGATTGGCGCTAAATTGTATACTGTTCTGCAATTGTTTAGAAATTCTTTGTTCAGGTGCAGTGCCATCGAAAGTAATGGATTGTCCAGCATATTTATCAAAGCCTGAGACACGGGTTCGTGGAAAGTCCAGCAGAGAAGAAAAGAAGAATAGAGATGGAAAACCTTGAAAGGACAATAACCGCTTAGTCGGGAGACATATGCAGAGTACAATTCATCTCGTGGTTTTCAAGAGTTTAGAAGAACTGAAGGGATTACCTAGAATTTAATCAGAATGGACAGTACACAAAAGAAGCTCCTGATATGTTTTATACTCTAAAAGAAGACCCAAAGCCACAAATAATATGCTCTGTTAAAGTGAATGAAAATTTGTGTGTTTTGTCCATTACAGGAGTGTGTTAATTATCAAGTAAAACAATAGTTGTTACCAGCTAAAGTAGATAATCTTAATGATTTACAAATCTTGTAAATGAATGCCATTCAATTTTTGGTGATGAATTGGGCATTACTTGTAATGCCAATGATTTGACTGCTATGCCCTTTGGGACATATTGAACTTATTGAAAGGACTTTTGCCAGAAAAAGGGAGGCATTGTCATTTTTAAAAGAGCAAGTAGTCTTCTGAATGTCCACCAAGATGTGCAAGATATTCTAGGGAATTTTTTAATTTTCCAGTTTGTTGAAATCTATTTCACCACACGCGATCATTTTATAAGATCATCTAATTTTATTATTTTGCCCCCTGAATCAACAGTGAAGTCTCTCAACTCGAATATTTCAGCCAGCCCACTGTTTGAACAAGGTTCCCGAGGCTACTTCGTATATACGGGCAAATTTTCTTGTTAGGACCGATGATAAATCGTTATTTTATTGATGGATGAAATCCATGTAAAATCTGCTATGGATTACAAAGGAGGGAGCATAGTGGTGCCAGTGACAATGGAGAGAAATCCACTAGTGTATGTGTATTTATGGTTTGCAGCTTGCAATCTTCATATAAAGGATGTTGTACATATTATACCTGTGCACAAAATGACTGGTAACAACTTCACTTTACATTTTAGAAATGGTAATTGGTTTGGAGGATATAGGCTTTGAAGTTTTTGGAGTGATATCAGACAACAATCCGTCAACAGAAAAGCGATATCTTTATTTGCTGACCACCTGAGTTAAAATATGTGATGTGCATCCAAAACAGTGATAGGCCTTGTTCTGTCTTTTGATTCAGTGCACTTACTGAAATGCATTCAAACAATTGGCTGAATAACACTGATCAGGAAATATTGTTTCCCGCTTTTGATAGTGAAACCAGTGAATGAAGACACAGCCTCATTTGCTTTTTTTAAGCAAATGCATTCTGCAGAGAGGCACTAATTAAGTATGGATATGACTTAATTTGAAAGCTCTCATCCATCATCTTGGGGAGACAAAGCATGCAATTGGTGCCATCTATTTTGATAGTAAGATTTCTGTTGCACTAAGGGGAAATTTGGGGCCAAAAGCATTGACAAATTGGGCTGATAGCCTTTTAGAAGTGATTTGAGATGGTGGGATGTTGAAATGTAAAACATCCCTTAAAGGGTTAAGGAAAAATGTATTTCAGCAACCCATCACTTCAGTTGATGGGCATGATAAGTTTCCTTGTTCAATTTTCAAGTGGCTGAAACCTGGCATGCAATAAAATGTATGGGGCAGTAACAACTCAGACATACACAGCACTTTCACTCACAACCAAGGATTAGTGGGAAATGGGCATTTACTTTCAAGAAGAAATTTAACTATGTTTTGCTTGGAAATTCAAACAGATAAATTAGAGGAGATTGGCAAGTATCGCAGCTTTCAGTGGAAATTATAATGTGTCAGTGAGACAAATATTGAGTCCGAGAAGAAACTGAGGTTGCAAAGCATTTTACCTCTGGTAATTAAAAATAAAACTGGGGAAATAAATGGGATTGAGAAGTTTAGAATTGTCTATTTGTCACACCAGTCTAATGCGACATTTCTTCCTTCGCTTGTTGAATCTCTAGATGTTGATTGAGGAAGATATTAAGAATTGGATGAGCCCAAATGGCCAATTCTTACTTATATTGCTGGATACTGCTCACAGTAAAAAAAAAATGAATGGGTGAATATTGTAAACTCTTTTACAAAAGACGACATTGACTCAAATGACAGGCTTGTACTGGCAAATGACAGAGGTGTGTTAAAGTATCCGCTAAGATACAGTTAAATGTGTGGCATCTTGTTCGTGATTGTGCAGAAATTATTTTCAAATTTTGAGAATGATTTTCTAAAGATATCCAATCAGAGAAGGCTTTCGTTGTCTTGAAACAAACATTCCTTGATTTTATAGTTGTTATGATTGTAGAAACCACAAAACTGAAAATGTTATTAAATGTATTCTAGGAATTTTTGTGAACATTATTTTAAATAATTATGTCAGGCAAAAGAATGATGTTTTTACAACTTCCAGCATGCCTAAAAAAAAACGACAAAAGTAAATTGATTTCATGCTAATGTTAGATATATCTAAATGGAATATGTATGCCAAATGTATTGAGAAGAAAATGACTCAATTTTTTTGTTGTCTTTTTTAATACACAGAATATGTATTGTATAATATGTAAATTGCCATATGACTTTTTTCAAATAAATTATTTGTTTAAAAATTAATCAAAATATATTTTTATTAACTTCTGATTCCAATTTTGTTGGTAGTTGTAGGATGTTTTATTTTTTTCTTTCAAAGAAGCATTTTCCAGAAATAAAAGGAATTTGTTTTTAAAAATATAAATCCGAAGATCTTCGTTACTACAATTTGTTGTTGGGAAATGAAGTGCCAGGGAGAAATAAATCGTGAAATGGCCTTGCTATTGATCTGGCAGAGAGCGTAGGCCTGCGACGGGGCTAGTGGGCCTACTCACCGTGACGTCATTGGCAAGATGGCTGCCCGTCGCCTGGCTTTGTATTCCAGAGGGCGCTGCATGACCCAACCCGCAACATAATAAAAAAATTGGAATATAGAGAAAACAAACGAGCACAATCACATAAAATTAATGAGATAGTTTAAAGACATATCGAACAATTGTTTTACTCTATGCATGATTTAATTACCCCTCCCTTTTATGAGATAATAACTTCGTAGTTATGCTACCACCTACGGCATTCAAATAGATAATGCAAGAGTACCAACGAGTACAATATATCTAAAATCTATTAAATAATCAATTACACATTCAATACTAGTTTACTATACTAAAGATAAATTAATAAATGTTGCCGTGTATTATATAAACATTGCTGAAAATGCGTCAGATTTATCGAACCTAGCAGCGCATTCAAATTCAAAAATACAGAGAACCAGCGAGCACAATCACATAAAATTAGTAAATAGTAAATAGATGTTTAGAAGAATTTTCTACTCAATACACGATTTAATTGCTCTTGTCATTTATTAACTAATAATTTTAAAACTTCGTTGTTATGAAACCTAATCGACTTTCGAACAGGAAATGCGATAGTACCAACGAGCACTAATATCTAACATCTATTTAATAATTAAATCCACGTTCAATAATAGTATATTACAATAAAGATAAATTGATAAATGTTGCCATGAATTATAGAGACATTATTGAAACCGCATCAGAGTTAACGAGCTAAGCCAGATATTAAAATTCAAAAATAAAGAGAACCAGCGAGCAATAGTTAATAGATATTTAGTACTCACTTTTTACTCTGTACACGATTTAATTGCTCCTGTAATTTAATTAATAATATTTTTTTTTAATTTCGTTGTTATAATCACTCGAACACATTCGAACAAGATATGCGAGAGTTCCAAGGAGCACGAATATCTAAAACCTATTTAAAATTGAATACACATTTAATACTAATTTATTACACTTAAGATAAATTGATAAATAATGCCGTGAATTATATAAACATTATTGAAATTGCATCAGAGTTATCGAACTGAGCCAGATATTCAAATTCGAAAATAGCGAGCATAATCCCAAAAATTTAAGAACATAGTTAATAGATATTTAGAACTAATTGTGTACTGTATACACGATTCAATTGCTCTTGTGGTTTATTAAATAATAATTTTTTAAAACTTCGTTGTTATCAAACCTAATAGACTTTCGAACAGGAAATGCGACAGTTCCAACGAGTACTAATATCTAAAATCTATTTAATAATTAAATGCACATTCAATACTAGTACATTAGACTAGAGATCAATTGATAAATGTTGCCATGATATACAGAGAGTATACTAATAGAGACGGCACTCAATGTTAATCCCAACGCTCTTATTCAAATTTCTAATTTTCATGGAGGGGGGAAGCCGCCATCTGGGCCCCCGTTTGAGCCAATAGCGTCGAAGGGCGTTCTACCAATGGAGGTGGCGCTATTGACGACCGGACATTTAAAATGAAGTTGTTTTCAAAATGGCGTCAAATGAATACATTATTTATGTAAAATATTCTAGGTAATTAAAAAAATTAAAATATTAGGATTTGGAACCTAAGTCACTGAATGGAATTATTGTCCAGGTAGTAAAAATAAAAAGTTATTTTATAAACAATATTTATTTCTAAATTATGTAAATAGTCATACAAATATAAACAATAATACAATTTTTACAAAATAAATGTGAGCAAGTAATCAGACATAAAGATTATTTTACTTTGCCATTGACTAAATATTGAAACCATGAATTTAGACAATTGTCCAAATATAACTAGTGACCATTACTTTAATATTGCATCATTATTAAAATGACATTCCAGCTATCAACACCTGTCAAATTTCAGCCTATTATCAAAATTGCTACTAAGGTACAATACAAAATGAATATTATTGATAAGTTTTATAAATAAACAGGAAACTTGCATCTGCACAGTCACAAATCTGTCTTTTTTGCTTACTTTCTTCAAAAGCACATTACACATTAAACTGCATTACAAGAAACATGTTTTACCTCTACCTAGTACAAGTGATGAACAAGTAAAAAAATTACATGATTCTACTTCAACTTCATTAATCTAAAAGCAGAGTTTTGGACTTGGTATGTTTCTACTAATATTCGATATCACAGGCTACATATTTGTCCAAAAGCATGGCTAGTTGCTCAATGGATCGTGGATGAAAATCCAAAGGTCGATTTTATATCCAGAATTACTCAACATTTGATACAGATATTGAAATAGTTTTTCAATTACTAAAAATATTTTTCATGTCTTTCCTAATCATGTTATGTGACTAACGACACAATTTCTGCAAAACAATATAACTAAATAAAAGCACTTATCATACTCAGGAGATTATACCCAACAGACATCTCAAGAACCATCAGAAATATGTTTAGAAAATAGCTAATGCTTCCTGGTAAAATACCAAACTGTTATACAAAGACTTATACATAGTTCATAAGACAGATAGTGCAAAAACACCTGAGATAAAAATTTACTGCAACAGAAACCCCTAAATGATTATCACTCAAAATACAATTTTTATTCAATTGAATCCCAAAAACTTCAATTTGGTACATGTCTCCAAGAAAGTGGTCCTGCAGTTTGGATTTACTAAATAACATATAGTAACTGAAGTGCTACAGAATAGCTTTCTAAAGTTAAGTTTCTAATTTCTTGGAGGGACTGCTCTATGGTTTTCCTCATCCTTGCCAGCTGGCATCTATCGCGCCTAAAATACATTTTTTACCATTTTCAACTCTTCGACTACCAAATAGTAGAACTAAAATATTATTTTAAGAGTATTAAAGAAGGTTAAAACCTTGTCTTAAATAGCAAGTTCATTGAAAAATTTGAAGCCATTAAAAAAAGGCGTTAGCTGCTACTGTAAATGCAAAATTGAAGCTCTTTTCTCTGAATCTATTTGAGTTTTCAAAACTTCATTTGAAGTAATTTGAAGAACTTCCACTCACAAATTCAATAATATATCTATTGAAATGTATTACTGGCATGAGATATTGAAAGAAATAAAACATTTGTGCAATTTTGGGAAAACAAAAGAATACGCAAAATGAACATTACATTATATATATTAAATAGTACCATTACCACTATTCATAAATAGTTTAAAGAAAGAAATTGAAGCCACCTTTGAGAAAAGGGTGTTTGAGCTATTCTGAAAATGAGTAATTTGAGCTCATTTGAATAAAAGTGTTGAGTTTTCAAGAAAATTTACTTGACATTATTTAAAGTGCATGTACTATAAATATAATACTGATCAGAAAAAGTGGAGCCGCTGAGAAAATCTTCTTTTGTCATTTTTAAAATCCAAAAATTTCACCCACAATTGCACAAAACTACTAATATTTACAAAACAATCTTCACACCTTAAATGAAGAACTATTTATGCACATCAAATTTAATTCAAGGAAAAGTCTCTTAACTTCAATATTGTAATTGAGAGTTGATTTATAAAAACGACACTTTTAAAATTTTGAAAATTCAGAGTTAATCTTGAAAATTGGACCTTGCACCTTTTATAAGTATTTTACTTGTTCTTACAAGAAATTAAACAAAAATTTGGTGCCATTTTTGAGAAAATTTGAATCATTTCTTACGTTATATAAATTTCCCTCAAAACTAAGGAAGGTTTTAAAATTTCAAACCCTTCTATTTAGATACATATTGACAGGGTTTCTTCAATTTGAAAAATTTACGCATGGTTTAGGCGCTATGTTTGTTCACATACTACAGACGCTTTGTTTCCAGTTGGTTGTTCGCATCAAGATCCTACAAAACTGAGATTTTGACTACACCACGGTTACAGGATTTTTCTTCATTTAGCAACCGAGAACTCAGACTACATGCCGAGCAGATCCTGCAAATGAAATAAGGATGTTTAATTAAATTAACAACGAAAAAGTTTTCTTATTACACCTTCTAGTTGCTAATAATAATAATTATAATAGAAACGTACACCTTGTTGTGGTAAGCCTTCTATAATGACCTGAGTGCACCCTCCAGAAACTCAGGACGACATCAGCAAAAATTATGGGCTCCGCATTAAGTGCTAGTCTGTCTGCTGCAGTGAACATTTCCCGCGTGGAAGTGCTCCATACATACATTCTCAACATTATGAGAATTTCCCAAAGACTAGATGCCAAAGTCAGATCCCCAATTGCCTTTAACCATTTCATACACCTGTAATAAAATTAGTAATGCATTATTGAGCTATTATAGTTATATCAAAATCACCTTAATGTTAATATAGCTATTATAACTTATCAATTACATGATTTTTAAAGCAACCAGTGCTTCATGACTTCAATACATTGATATTCATAATAATAGTGTTTACAATATCCTCGCATATAATTACATTATGTAAATTAATTTCATGTATTATTTACATGAAATACATACATACATACATAGTTAATTTACGTCACTAAATAGTACATGAAAAATTGTTATAGAACCATGCTAACATTTCATACGTTACCTTTCAGGATCTCTTGAAACTCAAAGAATTGCTGTTTTACCTTCATTTTGGTTGTATCGGCAATTGAGTACCAACAACGCCTAAATTGGGGCATTTCGAGAAACACAAACGCAGAAACATACAAACACTAAAACACACAAACGCTCTGGCAAATGTTCAGATGAAACCGTTTCGTTTCTACACAAAGCATGTTAATAATTGCCGGGTCTGGCCTGTAGATTTCGCGCGCCGCGCCTTTGGGCCCTTCGACGCTATTGGCCCACGGAGGGCCCCGCATGGCGGAATTCGATTTCGAATTTCGCAAAAAATCTGAAAATGCGCGGATAAAATGATGCTCATTTACGTTAAAACTTCTCAAATCTGAAGAAAGTCTTTGGGATTTGACAAAAACGTGAAGCATCTTCCCTATCCATATTCTTTCGGATTACTTCTTATTCTTCTTTGTTAGAGAATGTATGCTTTCATTATCCCCTTAGTCTGCTTCGAAGAACACTGTAAACGGCGACGGCACACTGTAAACGCATTGAATGCCAGCGGCCCATGACTAAACCCTTCTATCAACACCTTGCGTAGGGCGAGACTCCAATACGTGGAAATCGCCGGTCTCAACGTGTCATCCTCAGGAAGCGAGAGATAAACCTGTACACGCCCTGGGGAACGAGTTACAACCGTCCCATCGAACCGCTGAGCAGAAAATCGCCGATAATTGTTTCCTCTGTAACTAAAAGGTTAATATTAATAATGTGTCCGTATTTATGTGGCGATCAATTCCGCTCCTCCGCCTAACCACGTAATACGTACATTTATAGATAAGAATTAAACAAAAAACGTTATCCAATGCTACATTTAGTAAATAAAATACAACATAGATATGTCTTGACACAAATTTTTAACAAATGAATGTATATCCCGATATAAGTGTTGTGACTATGCCGAAAACCATTGAATAAGTTAGGTCATTTTCATTTTAAATTATTCGCTTTCTTAGAAACTGTAAAATGTATATCAATTGTTGAGCAGCTCTTCCTACAGGCAAACGTTATGATTAAGACCTATTTTGACGACCTATCACAAAATGATCTATTAAAAGCACATTCAAAACCAATTTATAACAAAAAAGATATATTTATTAACATTGCCGCGTATTAAATAAATATTGTTAAAAACTGAATCATAGTTGCCCAAACATGCCAATATTCAAGTTCGAATATAGAGGGAACCAACGAGAACAATCAAATAAAACCTAAATCATAATTTAACACATATTTGATACTAACTTAATACTCTTAACAGAAATTAATTGCTTCAGCCATTTACAAAATTACTAAATTTAGTGTTCTTACTTATGCAACCAAGTACGATATTCGAGTAGGAAATTAGAGTGTACCAACTGGTATAAACTTCAAAACCTATTAAATATTTAAACACACAATCAAAACTAATGTGTTACACCAAAGATCAATTTTTAACCGAAGCCGTATTTAAATAAATATTGATAAAACAAAATCATACTAGACTCAACATGCTAGATATTCAAATTCGATTAAGATGCAGAATAACGAGATCAATCAAACAAGACTATAATTTCACAAACATGTTATACTAATTAAGTTTTGTAAACAAAAAATCATTATTCTTGCCACTTACGATATAAAATATTTTTAAACTTTTTAAAATTTATCTTTGCTCCAGTGACTTAGTATTAAATTTCATTAAAAGACTTAATAGGTTTTGGTTCTTTGTGCCAGATCGTCCTCTCTAATTTTCTACCTGATTATCGGGCCAGAAAGCATTGCAACAAAGTTTTAAAATTATTTATTCCATCAATGGCAGGAAACTTAAATTTTTAAAGTAGTAAATTAGTATCAAAAAGTCTGTTAAATTATGTTCTTTGTTTCATATTTGTGCTTATTGGTTCTATTTTCAAATTTTAAAATCTCGCATGGTTCAAATACTTGTTCACTTTCACCTTTTGAAAGGGTAATTTAAAATTTCCCAATTGAAAGTCGTAAAGTGGTTGCAAATTTAAGAATTTTTAAAATTTTCCTTCGTAACCCGAATAGCAATTAAATCGGGGTAAATAAAAAAAACAGTAATAAATTACTAAACACAATGTTGTTGGTTATACATATTGTGCTGTTGGTTCTCTAAATTTACGAATTTGAATATCTGGCTTGGTCTGATAACTCTGATGCAGTTTCAATAATGTTTATATAATTCACGGCATTATTTATCAATTTATCTTATGTAATAAACTAGTATTGAATGTGTATTCAATTATTAAATAGGTTTTAGAAATTCGTGTTCGTTGGTACTCCATTTCTTTTTGAATGTCTTCGAGTTGTTATAACAACGAAATATAAAAAAATTATTATTAATTAAATGACAGGGGCAATTAAATCGCGTATAGAGTAAAAATTAGTTCTAAATATCTATTAACTATGTTCCTATTTTTATGTGATTGTGTTCGTGGTTCTCTGTATTTTCGAATTTGAATACCTGGCTTGGGTTTGATAACTCCATGCAGTTTCAAAACGTTATATAATTCACGGCAATATTTATCAATTTATCTTTAGATAATATGCTAGTATTGAAGGTGCATTCAAATTTTAAATAGATTTTACATATTAGTGCTCGTTGGTACTCTCACATTTACTCTTCGAAAGTCGATGAGGTTTCATAACAACAAAGTTTTAAAATTTATTATTTAATAAATGACAAGAGCAATTAAATGGTGTATAAAGTAAAAATTAGTTCTAAAAACCTCCATTAACTATGGTCCTAATTTTATGTGATTGTGCTTGCTGGTTCTCTGTATTTTCTAATTTCTATATCTGTCTTGGTTCGATAACTGACATGCAGTTTCAATAATGTTTATATAATTCACGGCAACATTTATCAATTTATCTTTAGTGTGATATGCAGTATTGAACGAGATTCAATTATTAAAAGGTTTTAGATATTAGTGCTCGTTGGTACCTCGCATTTTGTCTGAATATCTTCGAGGTTTCCCTAAACGAAGTTTTAAAAAAATAATATTTAATAAAGACGTTATTAATTAAATTGCATAGAGTAAAATAGTTCTGAACATAAATTTTAAAAATTTTTAGCTTATAATTCCCACAGCTTACCTAAATGTAATTGTTGTCAGGTTCTTGACAATCTTGCAAACTACAATAAATTGTGTGAAGGACATAGATATGGTGAAAATTTCAGTTAAAAAAATTAATTTTGGATCTCCACAAAAACATCAAGGAAGAGGCCACCCACCAATGTGTGTAAAAGTCGATTCATTTTGTGAAGTCCCACTTCATCTCAAAAATTATACCTAGTAAATACATTTCCTTATGTTCAGGACGATCAAAACTATATTTAGGAAATTTTGATGGTTCAAAAACAGCAGCTACTTTCCAGTGCGTGCCCTCTTGTGTATACAAGGTACAGAAGGTTCAGGCCAGTAAGCGATTTTAATGACAGGTTGTATGACAAATGAGCATCGGAGGACCGCATCGCAATGCGAAAAATATTCTTCCGCCTGTCAGCTGAGTAACTTAACAGCTGGCCCATTAGCTACGAGTTTTGTTATAATGTAATTTGTAATGTAATTTCAGTGCATGGAGGTTAGAAACAGTTTTCACGAAAAATTAATTTAATTCGCTATCAATAATGATGAAAAATTGTTAGTGCTACAAAACATTTCAGAATGCTGTTGAGAACATGTGTGATTGAGTGAATTAAACCATCTGACAGGAGTATGATAGGAATAATGCTGCAAAACTCCCACGTAGGCCTTGTAAAACTATTGGAATTTTGTTGGTACTTTCGATCTTGTGTTCAGATTATTCAAATTAATTTATGACTATACAATGTTTTGCATTATGATACCAGATATTTGTAATAGCTTATTTCATTCTACATTGTTCTTATGACATGACATGACATGATGTGACATAGCCTGTGGCAGTTATTGATCATTAACTTATAGATATGGTTAGTTATTTGTTCAGTGATTCTTGACTGGTAAAACAATGCTTTATTGTCATGTTAGTTATGTATAATTAACATGAAACTACTATTCATTTGCTGATTTCTTTTTACAATACTGGTTCTCCTGATTATACAACTTTGGAAAATATTCACATTACATTCAAAGATTTCTGTGGAAAAGGGTTCAAGTTAGTAAATATTCTCAGAGTACAATTTGGCAGAATTCTCAGGTTGATCAATAACATCAGGTAAATTTCTTAAATGTGAAACCAATAGTTGGTTCTTAAAATTAAGATTAACAAGTGCTATGAATTATTGAAGTCTTGTCATTTAAAGATATATAGAATGTTAATATAATCAAATTAATGAAAGATAAATTGTTTTTCATTATAACTTGGCAAATTTTAACCTTAGAAAGAAAATTGAAACATTTCATACCTTCAATAACTTCATTATCTATAAACAAAAGTCATTTAGAAGATGGGAATAAAGGTAACACAAAAAAGGAAACATATAAGTGAACAATAATTCCCTTTATTTGTATTGTTATTTATTTGAAGGATACAACATTTCCACCAAACCTATTTGAAGTTCAATAAATTTTATCCACTTTGATAATTTAAAGTCAAAATGTACAAAATCAAAATGAGCTTCCCAAGTCCTTTTATAACATACTAAAAATCCTAACAGTTCATGGCCTACTATTAACTATTTTGAGTGTCAGCCTACATTTGCCTGAGTGAGGAGTAAACTGTGTCGATTTTGAAAAAAAATTATGCATTTGAATTTTAACAAGTGGATAAAATAATGTTCGTATTGTAACATCTTATACATAACACTTTATTTGTTATCAAACTAGACCTAACAGCCTAATTTGATAATTTATAATATTGTATTGCATTAAGATTCTTACAACCTAAACTAAAATACTGCTCAAAAGATGAAACTTTCATTAAGTCTGCATTTCTAACTCTTTTAGAAAGATATATTCTACTACTTGAAGTTAATATTTGATGAGACTGAAAGAATGTTATTAGAATATATTTTCAACCCATTCATTCAAAATCAACACTACTTCACATACTCTCATTCACACATCATTTTACATACCTGGTTCATAGACATCAAAAATTAACTTCAAATAACTGAAAAATTTCTTCCTTTTAATAAAAAAAATTAGAATTATATAATAATTACTAAAAGAATTTAACAGGAAGTTAACATGTGCAGACATAATGATGTGACTGGTTGTGTCTTCTGAGAAGTATACCTACAAAACCTACTGATAAGGAGGCAAAATGCTATATTACTTCTGGGAAGACAAAGGACCATCCGGCATCTACCTTAGCGACCAAGGGAACCCAGATAAAACCTTGTCAGGATGGTGGCTGAAGGCCAAACACACACAGACAATTAAACATGCAAATAATAATAATATAATAATAATAATAATAATAATAATAATAAAGATAAAGACTACTTATCATCAATATATAATATAATACTACTACATATTCTATAGAATAAAATTAAATTTGTTACATTGTATACAAGAAATACACAGTTAGGACTTTTAAACTTTTTCTCAACCCCATTCTTCACCTTCATAAGACTAACATTTGTTACACTACAACTCCATCACCAACAAACCATTACAGTCCACATCTTTCTAACTACTTCAAGTACACTATATTATTTTCAGAGAGAATTAAAGTACATTCAGTTCAACTAATACATATAAACAGCTAGTCACAGGAAAAGTAAATATAAATAAAAATATTTAGTAAACATGAAGTGGTACCACAGACCGTCTCCCCAACAAAAAAACCCACATTACACACAAACATATGTTTTGAGTTTTAGTAGTTTTCAGTTCTAATGCAGCACATATGTTCCTTTCTGAACATCATATATTTACAAAGTATTAGCTATTTGTCATTATTGACACTATTTCAATAGTCACTATTTGAAATTCATCTGGATGTTGAAAGAAAGTTGTGTCCTTGTTGATGTTAAAGATCTAGTATAAAAATTTACATACATCTTATTTCATAAGCGTTTGTTGAAAATTAAATTCTGATATAAAATTTATTAAAGTTTTACCAATATTGATGTACATAGAAGACTCTGAGACACCTGTAAAGTACAAATAACAAATAAAGTAATAATGGTAAAAATATATTTCAAAAGTCAAGATCAGCTTAAAAACAATTAAGATTCAACATTTCATCTTAAATATAACCATTTACTTGCCCATGATGGTGTAACACAGATTTGCAGCTTGCAACTCTGCACCTGAGAAGAATAAAATTGTCAAATCTTTTGCAAATCAATGAAATATACTGCATTGAAGATGTAATGATACTGACCATAACTCTCTTAAGTAGAGCACGCAGAGGCCGGGATAGAACAGCGGGAATATCATCATCATCATCATCATCAGAGTCATCCTGATATTTACAATGACAGAAATCTCTGAAGCATCGTGCCTAACTTCTACTCTCAATCTTCTTCTATAATTTTCTTGTGTACATAATTTTCCAGCTAAAGCAGAATAAAGTGTACTTTATATTAACAACTTTCTGCAAAAGAAAAAAATCAAGGCAATATTTTGCTTTCATTTTAAGTCACTTACTTCTCCATGAAACCTGGTTTTAATGCTTCTTCCATTTTTGTCACTGCTTGGTGGTCAAAAGTGGTGCCACGATGTCTCTGTAGTATCTTTTGCATTGGCTCATACCAACTCAATGGGATTGTAGTGCAATGTCGAAGTAACCTCAAAACTTGATGACCTGCTTCTTCAATAATTTCATCCACAACATATCTGCACCCAATACACTGATATGATTTTCAACTAATGACAACATTGCAATACATCATCATGCAAAAATAAAACTGCCTATTGTATGTTTAATTCAACAAAACTTATGCTTATTGCAAGAGTACCTTTTCTGAACACAAACTAGAAGCTTTCAAAAGACTCTTAAAAGTATGCTCAGGCATAAATGGTATATTGTGCTCACGAAGAAACTCTGCAGTTCACTCTTCCTCCACTTGGATGATGCCTTTTCACTTTCTAGAAAATTAGAAATGACAAAGGATGTTTATTTCAATTTTATTCAAAATTGCATTTCTTTTATACTCTCTTTAAATAAATATAAAGAAAGATAAATAATAGATAAATAAAAGAAATGCATCTATTGGCAATCTAGTTCTCTAGAGACATTATTTTACTGATTTAACTAAAATCAATGAACACAATTTAATATAATAAATTTTGTATTTCACCTTTTTTGTGAAGTAAATAATTGTTGAAATAACCTCTTTACCACTGACTAGTTGCAAAAACTGTTTCATAATCAGTTATTTTATAAAGTTAAATATATTCTTTGAAAGAATAAGTTTTACATTTCTAAAGAACACTTCTTGAAATGTTACTCACCAACACAGAATGAACAGGTGCATTGTCCATTACAATAACTGATGGTTCTGGCAAGCGAGGTAATAATTCCTCTTTCATCCACTTTGAACATTTCTGCTTCATAGTTCCATGGTACTCATCTACTTCTTTTGTCTTGAGGAAACAATAGTTCTGCATCTGAATGAAACCATTTGCACCTCCTGCATGTAATACTACATACCTTTTACCTTCATCTAAATTTTTGCTACAGCAGCTCTTCTTACTTTTATCTTGCCATGACTGAGAGCGTAACCTAAAGGATAGATTATTAAAAGCAATTACTAAAAATGATGTAGCAAAATAAAATCATATTAAACCACTATGATGGTGCTTCAAACTGGACAAATATTCATGACACTCATAAGTCATTACACTCACTGAAATAACTACATTTCACAAATCATGCATTTCATTACATAAATCATGCCTTCTTGATTCACTTATGACTTTCTATACTATACTATAAAACTTCCTACTTTTCAACTTACAAAATTTCTTGATTTTTGCTTGCCTTTTGAATAAAACCATGTTTCATCTAAAACACAAATTCAGAACCTTGAGCCTTCAGTTTCATATATTCCATCAAAAATCTGATCTTGCAAAACAATATCATTTCTTTCCATTAGTGACCTCAGGTTGTCTGTCTTTCCATTCAAAACCCATGAGCACAAGCAAGTAAGACAAGTAGTTCTCCCCAGTAAACCCTATATCTCTATCATGTTTGACTGCAGTCAAAATTGAGTTCAGAGTAACATTTCACCTGAGAAAACGTTGTATTTACAAAAAAACATAGGAAGTTGCTTCATGCAAATATAAGTGAATTACTTACCATTCTCATCATTGAATAAATATCGCCTAATTAAGCCCTGTCCAAAATCATCCACTTACATGTTTCTTCCCTTCTATTCCTGGACCTTTCTTTTGGAGTCAGTGCAGTATCAGGTCTTGTTTCAAAATCTGTGACAGTAAATTTAACATTATCAGACAATTTCACCTGATACTTTATTACAATTTTACTTACTTTTGAACAATGTGAGTTTTCAACTTCAATGCAGGCAGTCTGGTCAATAACTGAAGAAGTTTCTATATTGCCTCAAACATCAGCTCTTCTACATATCTTGCAATATTAAAGATGTCTTCTAGCGTGATGCTGCGTCACTTCTCCCTTCTATGTGGACTCATTGCTAAAGTTACTCAGAAATTATTAATATTTCTAATAAACTACATTAAATATTATTACAAAATAAATATCTTCTATAATAAATAAAGTAATTATAAATTAAATATATTATAAATAGCTATTATTAATGTTATTAAACTGTAAATTTAACTTATTATTAGTTTCTATTAATGTTATATCTAATAATACGGTGAATTAAATATAATATAAAATATTATAAATATAAAATAAATAATGGAAATATCCGAATATGTGGAGTGAAATCGTTCACGTCTGCTCTCAGCTGTGCAACGATCTCACAAAGGTTCAGCAGGCACAGAAGGGACAGGGCCCCTGAGAGTAACGCAGACAAATTACACAAAAAGGGTCATAAACAAGCAGGTCCTTGAAACTCTGACAAAAGGCCCGCCTGGACTCGCCAAGAAAGGAAAGTCCGTTAGCTGAACCACTGAATTTCTGAACGAACTCTTCATTCGAACTGAACGCAGTTCACGTAAATTATTAACTTTAAAAATAGTAATCTTGAACCTAGTTTCAGAGTATTTCAACATCATTTATTACTATAACACAATATTTTTCATTGAACTTTCTCCTTTGTCGGATTGACAATACATTAGGTTGTTCCAGGCTCAAGACACGTTAGCAACGTTCGCGAAATGAAAGCGAATCATTTCTGCATATTAATAGCCGACCACGCCCCAGACGAGATCCTTGCGGTTTGGCGACAGTGGCTGTCAAAACCAGTCACATGACTGAACGTCTGTACGCACCGCTTACCTGTAACTGTTTTCTACCGTCGATGTTTAAAAATCTGAAAAATGTGTTATAGAATTTATAAAGCCCATTTAAGGTGGATCGAGTCAGTACTCCGTTATCACGTCAAAATTTAATAAATAAATAAAAGTCTATATTAATTTGGCATCAGAATTCGTTGGCAAAATATCTTCAAATTGAACTGTTTCCCCGTCTGCAGTTTTATCAGCCTGATACACGCAAGATGCTGAGAAAAATAAAACCTGCAAAAGTACGTTTCTCGTATCTCTGCAACAGTGCTCTAAGGGGCTGATTTTTCGTGGATTACATTTTATATTTTTCATATGAGCATTGCGATTATGGTTGTGGTTTGGGCACTTCTGCCCTTATTCGTATACCTTGAAGAAAAAGGGTAGAAATTAAATATCACTAAAACACATTTACGTGAAATGGGTGAAATAAATATTCGTCAAATTGTCGCTTTTCATTATATTTGCATATATACAAAACAAGTGACTAGGTTGCGACACATTGGTCAATATACAAATCTGGCGAAGCGCAAAAGCAATTTGCGTTATTGAATAGGACATGCCGCTGAACCACTCTGAGTTTGAGGATAATCGGTGGCAAGGAATCCGTTGACGCGGTCGCATTCCGATAACAAAGTTTCGGTATCATTCGTTTTCGACAATGGGAAGGCCGGAACCAGAAGAGTATCTGGACGGAACTAGCGTTGTTAGCAGGAGGTATAATCGGTATATATTATAACCTTCTTGGTTGTTAGGTCGAATCCCTACACTCCGCCTTCCGCTATGCAGAGTTGTCAAACCAAATTAGATTACACTACAAGAAAGTAGTATTACAAGATTGCACCCGTGAATTTGTATTGTTATAGTTTAGAAGACTAAAACATTTTAAGTAATATTTGTTTTTAAGTTCATAAAATATTATTCAAATATTTATAACTTTCAATAAATTACCGAACTGTTGCCCCTACAACTTAGCTGCTCTAGGCTGCAGCCTATTTAGGAATCTGGCCCTGTGAAACCAGTGTTTCAAACGGAAACCTTCAATCTTTGCAGGTCACAAGAACAGAAAATGCGATTGTACTTTCACGCCTCGGATAGTGTATTACTGAAGAATGTAGTTGCTGTAGATGCAAACTATTCAGCTCTAAATCTCAGAAGACTGATACCAACACTGAAATTGTTTCCCAGATATGTAACATGCAGACAGATTGGAAGAACAAGACCCTTCATGGAAAATAGCCTAATCTCCTAAATAACCAATCAGTTGATAAAGTCTCTTCTCTCCTGTGGTTGAAAATGGGATATTTATTTCCTGAAACTGAAGGATATATAATAGCAATTCAAGATGGGGTAATAAAAACACGCAATTATGATAAACGCATACTGAAGAGCAGTATAAAAGATGTCTGTAGACCGGACATATTGCCCATGCCAACACTGCATATCTGGAGGCACAATCAAGTAGCCAAAATGATCCATAGACAATTGGCATCAAATTATAGACTAATTGAGAACCCTCCACCATTTAACAAATATTCATCTTCACCGGTTATAGAAAATAGTGAAATAGTACTGTACTGAATAGGCCTATTGTCACTGATAAAACTGTGGATTATAATCGCCCGGACATAGTAGTTATCAATAAAATACAAAAGTATGCAACAATCCTAGATGTAGGCTGTCCACTGACAAAAAATCTCAATAAGACAAAATCGGAGATTTCAAAATACCAGAATTTGACAGCAGAAATCCAACATGTTCGGCAACTGAGTAAGGTTGAAATAGTGCCAATAATCTCAGCCACAGGAGTGGTGACAGACTGATTTGCTCAGGTCTTACAAAATAGGATTATCAAAGGAATCTCCGTAACCATCCAAAAGCTTTAATCCTTACCATATTGTGCAAAATTTTTAATTGAACCACGGACAAGATGAATTGCTTCTCGTCTTACCTCGGTCTGTCATTTACCAGTTGCATTTGCTAGAGCCTAAGTCGTATGAATGGATGAATGGTTCTCAATGCTTACTGAGAAAAGTACAGAAAAATAATATAATAATTATTATTATTACTAATAACGACGACATTTATCTCTCAACTTGATGTTTGCAGTGAATAAAACAAGTTTTTCCTTTCCAGTACATTCTAATTCGCAAAACTGCAAGTATGAGCGTTATTGTCAAGGCAAAAGATATTTTGAGTCCAGTCCAGAGAGTCAGCCCAAGTTCAGTCAGTCGAAGAGATTTGACGGTTTCTTGAAGATACCTCTGTTTGTATGTGGTAAAGTACTTGAGGAGCACATGGAGTGTATTGTGGAAATAATAACGAGACATTAATCAAATGCTTATTGGCTTACTTTACTAAAAACACAGGCCAGAGGCAATGGGTTGAATATTTCATCCAATAGTACCTTCGGGAAACATTCCAGTTTCCATTTAGAGGCACATTATTGTAACAATTAATTGTAAGATGTTTTAATTATTTTTTTAAAACATTAGCTTAAAAACAAAGGCAATAAAATAAAAATTATAAAATTTAATTCATTATTTGAATCTTAAAATATATTTTGTAGGACCTTTTTTTTAAAAATCATATTTAAGTATCGATATTCAATTAGCTATCCATTCGTATTTCAGACATTAAAACATCATGTAAGACAATATTTTGTGACTCATACAAGTTTTCATTAAACTTTTTTTAACATTGATAAAGTTAATACGAAATTTTGACAACCACCAAGCAAGCCACTCATGTTGTGACATACCGATATGTCACGTCAAAATAAACTAACATTTATTTGTAGACAATATGGTGGAACATGCATTACGAAATATTACGAGAGCTAGAGCTTAGCAACGACCGTGAATAAACAATGTAGTTTTTGTTTTTCTAAATGCATTAAGAGTTTTCTGGATGCCGAAAGTAGAAAATTTGCGATTGGGCGAAGAAGTTCAAAGACGATCAAAAGGTCAGCTACACCAAAATATAACGAACGTATGGATTGGCTGGGTGAGAGAAGGACGGTCAAATGTTATGAAAAAAATGAAGGTAGTTTTAATACGAAGTCTTCGAGGGATGAATCATGCAGAAATATTTCATTCTGCTCCGAAACGCGCTTCTGAACTGATCGTATGTTCGTGAGAGGGAACGAGTACAATCGAGATAGAATTGGGTTATCAGTGAAATTTTAAGGACAGTGAATGATATTGCAGATATTTTGATGTGGAAGCAATTGGTGTATAAATTGGAACTTTGTCAGGAGTAGTAATCGAGTTCGGGACTATGTCATAGGACGTAATCAGGACTGATAATTTTGATAGTTGGAGACCAGCTTGGATAGGGGCAGGAGAGGATTTCTTGGAACTTTGGACTACGGCAAGATCGCAAGATATTTCGACTGAGAAGTCTACGAGGGACATCAACGAAGAAAAGATAAGTTAACCGCGGTATAAATTGTAAATTGAAAGAGATCTTGATCAAAGGCCTAAAAAATTGTAAATTCTCTAAATTGTTTGCTAAAAAGGCAAAATAAACTTTGTTGAATTTTGTTCTTTAAAAGAAAGTGATTTTCATTTAGTCAATCCAAACAGAAATGAACTAGGAATAGAATCATTCTATTTCAGATTCCCAGCTGCGCTGTATAGTCGGCGGATCCTATAATCCATTATAGAGGTAATAAGGATTATAATATATCGTGACCCATTGACCCAGCAAGCCGGACTCTAAGATCTTTAGCAGATATAAATGTAGAGAGAGAGGAAAATTTTGGTATATCTCAATGTGTATAAGTATTTTTACTATGCTTAGTTATATTTGAATAAATATACTGCAATAATCATATGAACCACATTTTGTGTTTGTGATACACATTGATATTTTTTAAAAAAGTAACAAAACTAAACGAAAGCTCCCAACAAAACCCTCCAAATATGTTTACCCCCTAAAATATCCAATAAAGACAAAAAAATTAAGGGGAAAACTCCTAACTTGGCAACAGTGCTTGAAAAGCACTAGATGTGAAGGATCAAATTATTTTATAATCGGCCCATCTATGGATGACATAGATGGGCCGATTATCGTCACGAATGTTTTCAGTCAAGCATGAATACACTGGGCGTATAACAGGCTGCATATTTACACTTAACAAAATTTTCACCTCTTGCACAATGAATGGACCGCAACATTACTCCTCCGTTCCAAGTGACTGGTTTTTCATGAAGTCTAACATACACTATCTAAATACCGTTTGTATGACCATGAATTCTGGCATTCTTAGAGCAAAAGTTTTTAATTAAGCACCACATTTACCCTATCGTAACCTTTGTCCCTTGTCATCATAATTTCAGATGAACTCGCAGCAAACGAAGCACACACACACTATCTTAATACCTTAAAATAATTGAACTGTGAAGGAAAATGAATATAGTGGTTACTGCAAGCTCAGAAAATGTATATCTTAACAATTGTGATAGTTTTATACAAGAAAATTTTTCCAAAAAAATTTTCTCCAAGTGATAAATAACACAAACATTAAACACAGTGTTGATCATTTGCGAGTGTGCTTTTCATTTAACCTGCGAAAAAAATTAATGACGTTAGTGAAACATAAATCTTAATATTTGAATCCTAGATACCAAATAATATTTAACATTACTATTAAAAATTTGCTACACCACAGTGCAGCACAGTACGGACCACCTTTAGTGGCCATGATAGAACATGAGCAGCACCAGAACTCGATGTGCGCTCGGGGGTAGCAATCAGCGGACTAAAGGCAGATACAAGCCGGCGGAACCCAAGGTGGACACGTAAAGAAACAGCGCAGCACCATCAGGAAGAAACGTATTCTTAAGGAAAGATAGGGACTGAGTATCTTGTTATTCATCCATGCTCTGTTAATTAACGCAGATACGTAGCTGACATGTCCCCAGATATATTATGTTCTCTAAAATACCTTTTAATTTTTGGCCAGGCCAACTCAATTGCATTTAAGTCGCAATTGTAGGGAGGAAGACATGATGCTGTGTAACCAGCACCTGTAGCCATTTCATCTATTATGTACTTTTTTCTGAAGGCCTGCTGGCCTCGATTAAGCTGTAGAGTTCAGTTTTCCTTTGCTCTACGTTACACGAAATTCCTTGGTTTTGTAACCACCCTACCGTTGCAGCTTTTGTGTCATACCGAGATGGCGTTCTCTCAACTAGTCTGGAATGGTTGGGAGCATTGTCCATTACTATTATGGACGAGGGGGTAAACTGGGAAGCACTTGAGTGCTGAACTACGTTTCAAACTTTTCAGCGTTCATTGGAGGTGTGTCAAGCTGGAACAGCCAAGTCAGCACACCGACACGAAACATGTCAAATCATTTATTGCTAATTAATTGACAAATAATTGCCGCATTTTTTAATTAATTGCCACGTATTTTCGTGGAAAACGGGTGTGTGCTGGCTTGACGTCAAGCCAGCACACACATCAGTTAAATTCGAGCCAGAGCTCAACGGAAACCATCTAATCATTTATTGCTAATTAATTGCCAATTAACTGCCACAATTTGGAATTAATTCGCACGTATTTTCAGTCTAAAATAATCAAAGTAACTGTCAGGAGGTATGACGCAACCCGCAACATAATTAAATGCTACCTTGACGTCAAGCCAGCACACACATCAGTTAAATTCGAGCCAGAGCTCAACGGAAACCATCTAATCATTTATTAATAATTAATTGCCAATTAATTCCACAATTTGGAATTAATTCGCACTTTTTCAGTCTAAAATAATCAAAGTCAATGTCAGCAGGCATGCCCAAACCCGAAACATAATAAAAAAAAATTGGAATATAGAGAAACAAACGAGCACAATCACATAAAATTAATGAGATAGTTTAAAGACATATCGAACAATTGTTTTACTCTATGCATGATTTAATTACCCCTCCCTTTTATGAGATAATAACTTCGTAGTTATGCTACCACCTACGGCATTCAAATAGATAATGCAAGAGTACCAACGAGTACAATATATCTAAAATCTATTAAATAATCAATTACACATTCAATACTAGTTTACTATACTAAAGATAAATTAATAAATGTTGCCGTGTATTATATAAACATCGCTGAAAATGCGTCAGATTTATCGAACCTAGCAGCGCATTCAAATTCAAAAATACAGAGAACCAGCGAGCACAATCACATAAAATTAGTAACATAGTAAATAGATGTTTAGAAGAATTTTTCTACTCAATACACGATTTAATTGCTCTTGTCATTTATTAACTAATAATTTTTTAAAACTTCGTTGTTATGAAACCTAATCGACTTTCGAACAGGAAATGCGATAGTACCAACGAGCACTAATATCTAACATCTATTTAATAATTAAATCCACGTTCAATAATAGTATATTACACTAAAGATAAATTGATAAATGTTGCCATGAATTATAGAGACATTATTGAAACCGCATCAGAGTTAACGAGCTAAGCCAGATATTAAAATTCAAAAATAGCGAGCATAATCCCAAAAATTTAAGAACATAGTTAATAGATATTTAGAACTAATTGTGTACTGTATACACGATTCAATTGCTCTTGTGGTTTATTAAATAATAATTTTTTAAAACTTCGTTGTTATCAAACCTAATAGACTTCGAACAGGAAATGCGACAGTTCCAACGAGTACTAATATCTAAAATCTATTTAATAATTAAATGCACATTCAATACTAGTACATTAGACTAGAGATCAATTGATAAATGTTGCCATGATATACATAAATATTGTTAAAACTGCATGGAAGTTAACGAACAAAACGAGATATTCAAATTCGAAAATACAGAGAACCAACGAGCACAATCACATAAATTTAGAAATATAGTTAATAAATATTTAGAACTAATTGTTTGCTCTATACACGATTTAATTGCTCTTGTCATTTATTTAATAATATTTTTTAAACTTCTTTGTTATGAAATTCAAAGACATTCGAACAGGAAATGCGAGAGTACCAACGAGCACTAATTCCTTATATTTATTTAATAATTGAATGCACATTTAGTAGTAGTTTATTACACTAAATATAAATTGATAAATGTTGCCGTGAATTATATAAACAACACTGAATCTGCATGGGAGATATCGAACAAAGCCAGATATTCAAATTCGAAAATACAGAGAACCAACCAGCACAATCACATAAAATTAAGAACATAATTAATGGATGTTTAAAACTATGTGTTTACCTTATACACGATTTAATTGCTCTTGTCATGTATTAAACAATAAATATTTTAAACTTCGTTTTTATGAAAACTCATCGACGTTCGAGCAGGAAGTGCGAGAGTTTCAACGGGCACTAATATTTAAAATGTATTTAATAATTGAATGCACGTTCAATACTAGTATATTACACTAAAGATAAACTGATAAATGTTGCCGTGATATAGATAAACATTTTGAAACTGCATGGGAGTTATCGAACAAAGCCAGATATTTATATTCGAAAATACAGAGAACCAATTTTCGCTTTTACTCGTTTTCCAATATTTCAGAAACAAACATGTCGTCGATAAAAGCTGCTATGTTTGCAAAAAATCTGAAAATGCGCGGATAAAATGATGCTCATTTACGTTAAAACTTCTCAAATCTGAAGAAAGTCTTTGGGATTTGACAAACTGTGTGAAGCATCTTCCCCTTATCCATATTCTTTTCGGATTACTTCTCTTTATTCTTCTTTTGTTAGGAGAATGTATGCTTTCATTATCCCCTTAGTTTGCTTCGAAGAACACTGTAAACGGCGACGGCACACTGTAAACGCACTGAATGCCACAGCGGCCCATGACTAAACCCTTCTCTATCAACACCTTGCGTAGGCCGAGACTCCAATACGTGGAAATCGCCGGTTCTCAACGTGTCATCCTCAGGAAGCGAGAGATAAACCCTGTCACACGCCTCTGGAGAACGAGTTACAACCGCTGAGCAGAAAATCGCCGGATAATTGTTTCCGTTCGTAACTAAAAGGTTAATATTAATAATAAGTGTCCGTATTTATGTGGCGATCAATTCCGCTCCTCCGCCTAACCACGTAATACGTACATTTATAGATAAGAATTAAACAAAAAACGTTATCCAATGCTACATTTAGTAAATAAAATACAACATAGATATGTCTTGACACAAATTTTTAACAAATGAATGTATATCCCGATATAAGTGTTGTGACTACTGCCGAAAACCATTGAATAAGTTGGTGTCATTTCTCATTTTTAAATTATTCGCTTTCTTAGAAACTGTAAAATGTATATCAATTGTTGAGCAGCTCTTCCTACAGGCAAACGTTATGATTAAGACCTATTTTGACGACCTATCACAAAATGATCTATTAAAAGCACATTCAAAACCAATTTATAACAAAAAAGATATATTTATTAACATTGCCGCGTATTAAATAAATATTTAAAACTGAATCATAGTTGCCCAAACATGCCAATATTCAAGTTCGAATATAGAGAGACCAGAGAACAATCAAATAAAACCTAAATCATAATTTAACACATATTTGATACTAACTTAATACTCTTAACAGAAATTAATTGCTTCAGCCATTTACAAAATTACTAAATTTAGTGTTCTTACTTATGCAACCAAGTACGATATTCGAGTAGGAAATTAGAGTGTACCAACTGGTATAAACTTCAAAACCTATTAAATATTTAAACACACAATCAAAACTAATGTGTTACACCAAAGATCAATTTTTAACCGAAGCCGTATTTAAATAAATATTGATAAAACAAAATCATACTAGACTCAACATGCTAGATATTCAAATTCGATTAAGATGCAGAATAACGAGATCAATCAAACAAGACTATAATTTCACAAACATGTTATACTAATTAAGTTTTGTAAACAAAAAATCATTATTCTTGCCACTTACGATATAAAATATTTTTAAACTTTTTAAAATTTATCTTTGCTCCAGTGACTTAGTATTAAATGTGCATTAAAAGACTTAATAGGTTTTGGTTCTTTTGTGCCAGATCGTCCTCTCTAATTTTCTACCCGATTATCGGGCCAGAAAGCATTGCAATAAAGTTTTAAAATTATTTATTCCATCAATGGCAGGAAACTTAAATTCTTTTAAAGTAGTAAATTAGTATCAAATGTCTGTTAAATTATGTTCTTGGTTTCCTATATTTGTGCTTATTGGTTCCCTCTATTTTCAAATTTTAAAATCTCGCATGGTTCAAATACTCTGTTTCACTTTCACCCTTTTGAAAGGGTAATTTAAAAATTTCCCAATTGAAAGTCGTACGTGGTTGCAAATTTAAGAATTTTTAAAAATTCTTTCCTTCGTAACCCGAATAGCAATTAAATCGTGTGTAAATAAAAATCAGTAATAAATTACCAAACACAGTGTTGTTGGTTATACATTATTGTGCTCGTTGTTCTCTAAATTTACGAATTTGAATATCTGGCTTGGTTCGATAACTCTGATGCAGTTTCAATAATGTTTATATAATTCACGGCATTATTTATCAATTTATCTTAAGTGTAATAAACTAGTATTGAATGTGTATTCAATTATTAAATAGGTTTTAGAAATTCGTGTTCGTTGGTACTCTCGCATTTCTTGTTCGAATGTCTTCGAGTTGTTATAACAACGAAATATAAAAAAATATTATTAATTAAATGACAGGGGCAATTAAATCGCGTATAGAGTAAAAATTAGTTCTAAATATCTATTAACTATGTTCCTATTTTTATGTGATTGTGTTCGTGGTTTCTGTATTTTCAATTTGAATACCTGGCTTGGTTAGAAAAACTCCATGCAGTTTCAAAACGTTATATAATTCACGGCAATATTTATCAATTTATCTTTAGATAATATGCTAGTATTGAAGGTGCATTCAAATTTTAAATAGATTTTACATATTAGTGCTCGTTGGCACTCTCACATTTACTCTTCGAAAGTCGATGAGGTTTCATAACAACAAAGTTTTAAAAAATTTTTTATTTAATAAATGACAAGAGCAATTAAATGGTGTATAAAGTAAAAAATTAGTTCTAAACCTCCATTAACTATGGTCCTAATTTTATGTGATTGTGCTTGCTGGTTCTCTGTATTTTCTAATTTCTATATCTGTCTTGGTTCGATAACTGACATGCAGTTTCAATAATGTTTTATAATTACGGCAACATTTATCAATTTATATTTAGTGTAATGTTCTAGCATTGAACGTTCATTCAATTATTAAATAGATTTTAGATATTAGTGCTCGTTTGTACTATCGCAAATCCTGTTGGAAAGTCAACAAGATTCTATAACAACGATGTTTTAAAAAATTAAGATTTAATAAATGACAAGAGTAAATAAATCGTGTATAGAGTAAAAATAGTTCTAAACATCCTTTAACTATGTTTTTAATTTTATGAGATTGTGCTCGTTGGATTCTCTGTATTTTTAATTTGAATATCTGGCTTGGTTAGATAACTCCTAGCATTTCAAAATGTTTATATAATTCACGGCACCATTTATCAATTTATATTTAGTGTGATATGCTAGTATTGAACGTGCATTCAATTATTAAATAGGTTTTAGATATTAGTGCTCGTTGGTACCCTCGCAATTCCTGTTGGAAAGTCAACAAGATTTTATAACAACGAGTTTTAAAAAAATATTTTAATAAACGACAAGAGCAATTAATCGTGTATAGAATAAAAAATTAGTTCTAAACATCTTTAACTATGTTCTTAATTTTATGTGATTGTGCTCGTTGGTTCTCTGTATTTTCGAATTTGAATATCTGGCTTGGTTAGATAACTCCCATGCAGTTTAAAAATGTTTATATAATTCACGGCACATTTATCAATTTATCTTTAGGATAATAAACTAGTATTGAATGTGTAATTAAATATTTAATAGATTATAGATATATCGTACTCGTTGGTACTCTTGCATTATCTATTTGAATGTCGTACGCGGTTGCAAAACTACGAAGTTAAAAATGTATTATCTCATAAAGAAAGTAATTAAATCATGCATAAGCAAAACAATAGTTAGATATGTCTTTAAACTATATCGTAATTTTATATGATTGTGCTTTTGTTTTCTCTATATTCCAATTTTTTATTATGTTGCGGGTTGCGTCATGCCTGCTGCCATTGTCTTCGATTATTTTTTACTGAAAATACGTGCAATTAATTCCAAATTGAGGCAATTAATTGGCAATTAATTAACAATAAATTATTTGACATATTTTGTGCCGGTGTGCTGACTTGGCTGTTTCAGCGACGCACCTGGACCTCAGGGGATGGACCTGCCTTGCGCACGTGGTGATATCGGACCACTGACATGTAAAATATGTTTTAATAACATACATAATAGTGATGACTGTTCTTCAATTCAAAACATGGTGTCGGTAAATTTAGAATTTGCCTAAATTGCATAAAAACCAATTCGGCTCTTTCAACACTAGCCTCACGTGAATGTGAAGGTTGGAAATTTCCCAGGGTGGCTAATAATGAGAGAGGATTTTATTTAGGTGGCCACAGAGAAAAAATAAAAGACTTTTTATCATGGAAGAAACATAAGACACTACCCATATTAAAAAATGGTAGTGCTCAAATTCTACCTCCTGTTTGGATTCGTGGAAAAATAATAACAGTCACAAATACTTGTGCATTTGATAGCTTAACGCAGTTGATGCTTGCATCATATCTTTGGCCATCCAGAGTATTTAGAAATATTATGATTTTCAATAACAAATAAATGTTTGTTTTCATTTTAGATTGAGTCACACCAAAATAATAAGTTCTGCCAATTTATTACCAACATTTGCTTACACGCTCGCATTTTTAAGGACAGAACGGATATTCTTCTACAGTTTCATTCGCTGGACATAATAAATAAAGTAGCTAAAATGTTTAGATTGCAATGCGAAATTAATGTCATTGAGTTGTGCAGAAAATTATTTCTCGAAATTTGACATATCACTGAAGAAATAGTTTGTACGGAGAATTGTGCAAACAGAGTACATCACAATTATCTGGGGTCAGTCCATATACTGGACGACGACATTGAACATCCTGATGCATACAATTTAATAGCTGAAAATTTCAAACTGAACGTGATATGAAATTGTATCACTGATAATTGTACGGGCAAAAGAACAGTCAAGTTACACGAATTAGGTACTAATATGATTCCAGTTATCGTATCTCTCGCCCTGTCTCACTCTCTCTCTCTCTCTCTCTCTCTCTCTCTCTCTCTCTCTCTCTCTCATCTCTCTATATCTCTTTCTTTCGATTTCATTCACACATACACGCATACGTGGATCTTTGTACTTCTATTTTATGAAAATTGAATTGAAAATATAGTATACCTCAAATAAATGCAATTTCCGTCAATTTTCAGGTGATATTACAATCTTAGAAGTGGGTAATAAAGATGCTACTCGAATGAGTAGGCCTATTAAACTTCAAAATATCCCAACGAAAATTTGTAACCCGTTGGGAAAAGGTGAGCTGTCCCTCCTTGGGGAAGTAAAGTATATTGGACCTAATCAAGTAACCCAACACACCGATATTAATACTGTCACCCATTACACTGCACTCTGTCTTCGAGGTGACAAATGGTATGACTATGACAATCTGTTAACTACAACACAAAGAAAAAAGGGGAGCAACACAGTAATTCCAGTAATTTTAATATATACAAAGCATAATCATGTACTATAAAACATGTTAAGACAGAGTACTTACGAGGCGCATCCAGAAGGAAAGTTTCCCAGTGACGCAAAGTTGCAGGTGTGTGTGTGTGTGTTTTTACGAGGGTAAGTGGAAATCTTCAAAAGACACCATGCGGACCGTACCACATGATAGTGTGAGATTTTTACCCACTAAAACCAACCTCCCTTCTCCTCCATCCTCCCCGCGGAACCGCCGTAAGGCATTACATCACGGGGAGTGGATTAGAGTGGCCTAGTCACAAGTCACTTCTCTTCGCCAAAACGTAGGAAGGATCAAACGAGGATCAATCGACTTGCCTTCTTTCCTTTCTATTCTCGAGCTCAGCTATTATGGTCTGCACATGCGCTCACCGCATCAGTTGGTTTCTGAGCATGCACCCAACCATTGCTTCAGGTGTCAGCAGGTCCATCCCGAGTATACTCATAACATGCCGTCGCTGCAGATGGTATCGCGAGCACTGGAAGAACACATGCTCGGCGTCTTCGACAGCAGGTTCACATAGTGGATGAATGGGATCCTCCAGCTTGAACCTGTGGAGATATGCCAGAAAGCATCCATGTCCAGACAACAGCTGAGTCAAGAAGACATTTACTTCGCCGTGTTTACGGTTGATCCACGGTGCAATGGAGGGAATCATGCGGTACATCCATCTTCCTTTAATGGACTAGTCCCATCGATCCTGCCATTCGAGCAGTGTTGGCGAGCAGTCTGGGTTCTCCTCTTCTTTGTGATATCGCCTCCGTCTCTTCTGCGCCAAGATATCGACAGGAGCATCCCGCGATGACGCACACTCATCGTTTGACACAGTGCGGAATGCACAAGCTACCCGCAATGCTGATAACCTGTACACTGACGTCATCCCTCGGATGTAACTATTTATCGACGTGGATTTGGCCCACACTGGGGCTCCATAGAGCAAGACATACCTCATAACCAAGGCCAGAAGCTTCCGTTTCTCCTGATAGGGCCCTATGTTGGGCATTAGTCTTGACAGTGCTGCATTAATTACCGTAGCTTTATTGCTGGCGTTCTTCAGGTGGTCAGCAAATGTCAGACGGGCGTCAATCATGAGACCCAGATATTTGATCGACGGCTGTGATGCAAGACGGTGGTCTCCGACTTTGAGTGATGGTTTCTCTCTTTTTCCTACTAGTGGCTAGGATAACCTCAGTCTTGTGCTCAGCTAACTGCAGCCCTGAGGACTTCAACCACTGACTAACAATAGCGATCGCTTCGTTGCAAATATACACAATTTCCTCAATGTATTTCGCAACGGCGACGATAGCAATGTCGTCCGCGAAACCAATAATACTGGTGCCTTCTAGGAGGGGAAGCCGAAGGACTTCGCCATACATCACATTCCATAATAGTGGACCCAATACCGACCGTTGCGGGACACCAGCCGTGATATTATGTACCTGGCCATTATTTGTAGTAAATCAGGCTCTATTACTCAGATAGCTCGGCCACAATCTTCCTCAAGTACGTTGGCACATTAAATCTGCGGAGAGCTTGGTGAATATTACTCTACCTGGCCGAGTTGAGTGCATTTCTAATATCCAACGTAACGACAGCACAGTACTGTTTTGGGCCTCTCTTCCATCTACTTCCTCAATTGCTTGTCGGGCGGTGTATGACAGTTGGACTGCGTCAACAGTCGAGGCAGGCTCTGCGGAAACCATACTGATTTTCCGAAAGGCCTCCTCCCTCCTCCACAGCTTTCTCCAGTCTGGTACTAATAATTCTCTCCAGAACCTTGCCAGCTGTGTCAAGCATACACAATGGCCGGTATGATGATGGATCTTCGGGAGATTTATTCCCCTTAGGGAGGAACACGAAGCGCTGCTTTTTCCATCTTTCTGGATACACCCCTTCCCTTAAGCAAGAATAATAAAGATTCACAAAGATGTCGGTGTGACCGAGTATCGCAGTCTTGAGGGCAATATTGGGAATGTTATCCGGTCCGGGAGCCTTTGTGTTGCCGATTCTGCTGATTGCGTGCAGAATTTCTTCTTGCGTGACTGGAGGAATTATTTCTATCTCAGATAACGCTATATTAACTGAGTCACCGGGGTGGCTCGGGAATAGGGCTGTCTCAATTCTGAGCAGCATTGTGGGGCAAGTTGGAGAACGTGGGTGCCGCTGTCTTAACCTACACATGACCGTCTTGTACGGCCTACCCCATGGATCCTTTTCCACCTCGTCACACAGGCTTTTGGCACATAAGCGTTTGCTCTTGCGGATTTCTATCTTCAACTGGCTTCGAGCGAGTTTGTATTGCTCTTGCAATTGAGGAAAGTTGTCTCTGCCACGAGCTCTCTGATACTGTCTTCTGGCTCGAAGGCACCTCCGTCGTAATTGGGCGATTTCCTCATTCCACCAGTAAACTGGTAGACGTCGAGATTGCTCCCGTCTAGACATAGCCGCATCACAGGCTGATTACCCATTTCATCACCTGCCCAGCTTTGTCATCTGCGGTACCTGTTGGAACTATCGTCTACAAACATTGTCGGAAAACTTCTTCGTCGAACGTTTTTGCTTTTCACCCAGCTGGCTGACATTTCGGTGCAAAATTATCCGTCCGCTGATTTTTCACCTCGTACAAAAGTGCCTGGTGGTCACTATGGGTATAGTGTTCACTAACTCTCCAGGACACTCCCATTCTCAAAGATTATCACATGAACGTCAGATCCACAACAGATCCCACGCCCCTCTGCGGAAGGTGTGTATGTCTCCTGTGTTGGCGAGTTCTACATTCAGAAGGGAGAGGGATGCTAGAACTGCTCGACCTCGCTCATTAGTGGACGAACTACCCCACACAACCGCCCAGGCGTTGAAGTCTCCAGCTATCACCAAGGGGCTTCCTCCTCTTGCGTCGTACACTAAGCGGTCAAGAAACTGCTCAAACTCGTCCATTGTCGCATTCGGTGAGGCATAACAGCTGTAGATATAAACGCCGTTGATTTTTACCCAGACAAATCCAGATCCGGGTCTCGTCATAACTTGCTGGAATGTGTGCTTTCCACAGGCCCAGATTGCCGCCTGGTTGTGGAGGTCAGAAACCCACTCTGTATCTTCACGGTTAGTATACTGCTCGCATACTATTGCTAAATCAGCCTCCCATTCCCTAACCGACAGTGCCAGGATATCCTGGGCGACTGCGCAATGGTTGAGATTGAGGTGTATAATTCTCATTTTCTATCCGTTATTGCTTTCTGCGCTTTTGGGTACGATGGACACCTGCTGCACCCAGTAGCATGTCTGCCTTGTTTCCCCTTTTCTTCACAAAGCAAGCACTTTGCGTCATTTTTGCATGACTTAGCAAGGTGATCATCACCACCACAATTCATGCACAAGTTGGACCGGTCATGTGAGTTTTTACATGCTTTTCTGAGTGTCAAAATCCAAACATCTGTAACACTTCAGGGGACCTTCTTCTCACGCAGAGTGCAGTACACCCATCCTATTCTTATTTTACCGATGGCCAACAATTTGTTAGCCACCGCAACAGGAACGCTGATTATTGCTACCTGTGTTCTACCATAGGATGGTCTTAGCGATTTGACCACAGTAGCTGGGAGATCACTGGCTTCGGGAAGTTTGTCCACCAGAGCCCTATGCACTTCCTCTTTAGTTGTGACCTCATACAGGTCCTTCACCTGAATAGTCACGGTGTGAGTGAGAGCCCTCACATCAGCGTCCGATCCAAACACCTTCTTTACAGAGGAGTGAAAATCTGTTGTTTGCCCTCCGGCAGACCGCTTCAGTTGCAGAAGGAGATTGCCGCCAGCTGTCTTCCGGATGTGCGTGACATTCTCGCCCAGATCCTTAAGCTCAGGGCCAGTTTTCATTTTTTAAGGATGTCCGCGTACGTCAGCGCGTCGTCCTTCTTTTTAATCATCAGGGAATCTGGTCTGGGTGGCCTTTTCCGCGTTTTAGAACGCTTACGCGTTCTCTCACGAGTGACCACTTGCCACCCGGGCTGTTCTCGTGCCACTTCGGGCTGTTCTCGTGGTATTTCCCGAGAAGGTATTTCTGCCCGGATTTTATCTGCGTTTTTCGCTATCTCCTTCCTTACCTTGGGCACCTGGGAGTTCCGGTTTCGCGAAGGATCACTTCTCGTTACGAGTACTCCCGCAGCCACCTTCTCAGGGGACGTCTGAGTGCACTCTTCTTTCGCAGTAGGTTTGTTGCACTGAGGATCTGGTCTGGGTGATCCTCCTTTTTGCAGTACTACCACCTCATTAAAGTGCGTCTGGATCGAAAACGCCAATTTCTTGATCTCACCATGAACATTATGGCGAGGCTTAACAAAATTGAGAAGCTCGGTTATTTTCTTCTCAAGGCTACACAATACCTGTTGCTTCGCAAGATCATCACTAGTATAGCAAAGGATACTACAGCAGCCCAGTGGTCCACTGCTGAAGTACTGCGGTCGCTGGTTGACGACGCCTGGGAGCCCGCTTGCTCACTCCCAACAGACGCCGGTACTGGGATCGGGCCCTGCACCGTAAAATGAGATCCCAAAAGACCTTCCATATTGGTTTTTTGACTGGGGTGTCCTTCCCCGCCTGTTTGTCCGTGAGAGGTATATTAATTGCCTCTTGACCTCTATATCTAGAGATTCCTCCCCTGTACGCCACCTGGGGACACGTCGCTTAGGGTTACAGGCTCTCCCAGCTTCACCTTACCCTGGGCCAGGATTGTACCAACGAGACCGTATCCCGATATACTTTCAGGGCGCTCCAGTACGGCGGTTACATGCCATTCCACAGGAGACTTGTCAGAACCCCTTTCTCGTCTGTTGGTCGACCAATACCGCCAGTGGGGTTGATTACCACAGCCTTGGCACGGGTTACTCGACTCGACAGGGTCCACCTCTTGAAGGTGAGAGCGGAGTTGGGATGGAGAGGCTAGGAGACTCTCTTCCGAGAGACTTGTAATCGCATCACATTCCCTTGGACCCCTGTGTGTGTGTGTGTGTGTGACTATCGCAGGTGGAAGGCTTCTAAGACACAGGATTACTAATGTTGAAGGGATTAATATTGACAGGATTAATAATGAAAATTACCTTTTCTTCTTGTTGATGACAGAGGAAAACTAACTTCCGGATGCGCCGCGAATAACGTGTAAGATAATTTTATTTACTTATCGCATTGACTATGAGGTCATTAGCGTAATCTAAAATAATTAAAATTTTTGTTGACAAAATTTCAGTTTTAAATTTTACAGATATACTAAATATTGTATTGGAAGTATTGTTATGGAAAGAATAACAGTATAAAGATTTAATTTTAGTTTTGTTGTTTAGCATTAATTTCTTAACAATTTCATATTAGTAATTGTGCAAAATAGGTTTAGGGTTTTATTCATAAACCGTTTTACTATATTTATGTCATGATTGAACGTATTTCGTAGTATACTTTATATTAAAATTAAAAATTTATATCACTACAATGATTTATAGCCAGTGTTTAGACAATTATAATTTCTACATCATTACTTTAATATAAGTGTCATAACATGTATATCTTAATATAGTGCACATCTTTTTTATCATACATAACATATTTATACAGTATAATACGCCATTAATAATATTACAATTTTGACAAAATTTGAACAATTGGTTCTGATATTCGGTCGTATACAATAGAGTATCTAAAGTTTTATTTAGTTCTGTACATTATGTTTGATGACAGAATTTAGGGCGATTTTCTATAATGCGGTATATCGTTAAATTGGTGATACAAATATCACAAAGAGGAGGGTATGTTTGGCATTTACATAGAGATAGATTAATTCTGTGTGGCTTGATCTTATTGTGGTCAGTGCCACGTGTCCTCTTTGGTTGAGATTCTTAGATGTTTTAATATGCTAAAAGTTATTAATTTGGTTGTGGAGTTGACTTGCTTTGCATCCTTCCGAAATACATTGCTCAACTTTTTTTTATTTACTCCTATCAAAAATAGTATAAATGATGTTTTGAGTATTATTATCCTTCCGTAAGTCTATTAAGGTTGTTGTAGTATTTTTCCCTGTTATATCTTCTGGAATTTTAAGTTGTGGTGAAATCAAGCGATAATAATACTTCTTCCGATAGACTTTATGTATTGTTCTTGAATAAATTTATCCATTTCAGTATTGGAGATTCTGTTGAAGAACTGGTGTATGACTTAAGGATTTTGTGAATAGAATGGTTTTAAAGGACGATAACTTTTCAATAACTTTTATTGCAGACAGAAGGGTTTAGAATTAAGTTGAATTGGGGCCGATACTTTGGGGCAGAAGGTATTTGTAGGAAGTATCAGGGGTGTTGACTACGATTTCAGCTCCTTATTTATTTTCCTGGCATTCAATGTCAACTGGATAGATATCTTTATATTTCAGGGTTATTGCTTTAAGTTACTTATTTCATTCTTCTTTGAATGAATTGGTGTTCGCCAGTACGTTAGTTTGAGTGAGGTTGCAGTTTTGTAATTCTAGGAGGGAAAACCAGAAGTAAGCGGTGGTATAATCATGGCGGAATTAGAAATTTCTGTTTTTCCGTTCTAGTAATGTTCACCTTCAGTGTTGAGAGACGTTCTCTTGTCCTGCAGTGCCGGCTTACATTTGGGATTAGTAATTGTTGATAATGTGCTGAGATAGAAAAATATATTTGTAGATGAACTTTGGGTACGAAGCGACTCTAATGGCGCACTTAAGGCTGTTACTGCTCTGCGATGTATTATTGAGGTTCTTTGGCTTCATCTAATATTCTGCCTATGGAGCTGGTGAAAAAGCAACCAATGCTAACTCGTAGACACACGTGGATGGAGTCTAATATCTTCAGTGGAGTTTTGCTGACAGATTGAAACAGAATGTATCTATATTCTAATTTGGATCTAATTATAGACTTGTACGTAAGAAGCTATAGATTTTTATATAACCTCCGGTTATTACGGTTTAAATATTTCAGGATATTAATTTCCTTTTTCACTGATATATTGTTTATTTATGTGAGCAGTCTAGAAGAGCTTGCTGTCAATTAGCATTCATAAAATTTTGATATTGGTGACAAAACTCAGGGCTTTATTGCCAAGCTTCAAGATTGGCGCCTTAAGTTTTTTTTCTTTTCTGTGAAAAGAATACATTTAGTTTTCTTGGGAGAGAATTTGATGACTGCTTACAAGGACCAATTGTGTACTTTATTAAGTGCAGCATGTAGTATTCCTTGAGTAGACGATACGTTCTTGGCTTTATGTTCATGTCGTCTGCATATTCTCTTGATACTGATGGAAGAATTATGTCCTAGTCCACATCGTTGATTGATAGTAAGAATTAGGTAATACTTAGTATTGACCCTTGGTGAACTCAGTTTTCTAATTTTTCCATTACTGATAATTGTCCATTGACTGTCACTTAGATGAGCCTTTCGTGGAAAAAGCTTTTGATGAATTTATATATTTCCATGTATTTCAATATCTTGGGGAAGAAGCAAGATGCTATGACTCCAAAGCATATCGTATGCTTTCTTATTACTGAGGCTAACGTCTATTACATGTTGATTGTTGACGATAGCTTCTTGGATGTATTTGCAGATTCTGGCTAGGTGAAATGATTGAACGCAGGTCTAAATCCGAATTGGTTGTTGTACATACAATTATGAGTATCAAGAAACCATCTTCACATAGCACCAATAATCTTTTCCATTATTTTGCACATGTTGCAAATTTTGTGATATTGGTCGACATTTCTCAGCTTTGGTGGTACTGTAACCGCTCAGACGTTTACATCACGAAAATATAAATTTATTTTCGTTTAATACATCTATCGGTACCTATTAGACAGGAAGACCAGGTAATCCGACAGATTACACCGATGATGGAAAAAATTCTTTCCAACACGCCGATTCTCAAGTAGTTCACGAGACGGCTACGAGTAGCGCTCGTAACAAATTCGCAAGCGCAGATGACGAAATATTCAGTCATAGGAATGGCCGAAGGACCAATGGGAATTTAGTAGGCAAGATTTACTGAATTTTAACCTACTCAAGGAGATTCGGACATTTTCTTTCGTGAATTAAGAGCGACTGAAACATTCCCGGAAATGGTTAAGCAACGGATCACGTCACTCTGGGAAATACCGACTACTGAAGCTTTTAGAATAAGTAATCTATTTGATTATTATAATAACTTGTTAAAGAATAAACAATATATTATGCATAAGGTATAGTATAATTGAATGGAGGACTTAATAAACGAATAATAAGATTTATACTGCGTCAGGAACCAGCAGTTGGAAAGCGTATAAACTTGAATGAGTAATTTATAGTATGGAAATAGTACTATGAATATATTTTATTTCAGCTTTTAAAACTATCGCTTGGATTTATTGAAACCTGAGTTGACCACGCTTCATTCGGCGTACATAGCAACGTCTACTGAAGAAAGGAAGGGGAGTGGAAAGCAGACAAACACTTGATTTTATATTGGACGTAATTGAGGGCACTATGAATTCTTCGCAGCCACTCAAACTTCGGACGACCTCGAGAAAACGTCGAGCCGTCGCACTCCACAGTTCCTGAGTTTATCTGATTCAATCAGATTATAAATTGAGGTGCTAGCCAGATTGCAGAACTTTACTGACTATGCTAGTTCATGAGGTTGGTGCCTGTAATCATATACAATTTCCGTAAAGAAAATTTAAATTCTGTGTCGAATGTCAGCTAGATTTATAGATTCGTTACTGAATTCAGATACATGAAAGGACTATTGTAAATTTAAGAGATATAATTTTCTGTTTTGATTTGTAACTGTTTCATGTTAGTGATTGTTCAATAATGTTGCATGTGAAATAACGGAGAGATTCTTGTTCTGAAATAAGATATGCATGAGTAACGAGTTACCAGTATGGTAATAACAAAAACACTTGATTATAAATTTGATTTTTGTATACTGAGAGATCTCAGTGAATCAAACAAATCTAACTTTAGTGATCATCAACTAAACTAAATATCTGTAGCTGGAGAAGTTACAAATTATTTTGTTTGAACAAACTAAACTGTTTTGTTTTGTGTAAAACGTTGGAATATTTCAGAGTGTAATAGATTTTCTTTATATAGTGTAATATTATGTGTATGTACTCTTTATGTTTTTCCAGCAAAATTGTGTAATGGTATTCGTATGTAAAGAGGTTATCACTGGACTTTTTCTTTCTCTGTGAATTTGTCTAATTTGTGCTAGTATTCAACGAAACAGTCAAAGAGTTTTAATTATAATTCAGCAAAGGTTTTCAGTGACATTTTGTTCACCAGTTTTGTTTCAAATCTAGATTATAGCAAAGTACTCTCAGACAAATTCAGTGTACAGTGTAATAATTCTTTTAAATAGAATATATTTATCCAGTTATTGTTTTAAAACTATGACTATGGTGTTCTTATTGAAATCCCAGTGCATATGTCAGGACCCTATCCCTCAGGAAGGAAGTCAGCTGTAGAACTTTCTTCATGTGAATGTTATGACTTATCATCCAATTGAGTCACGACAAAGAGTAATTAGGGATTATTACTCAAGGTCACCTACCTCCTCAAAACCGAGGTAATTCTATCAGAGGTCAGGACAGGCAGATTTGACGCAGAATCAATCCAGTGGTTGGTGACTGTTAGTTTGCTCACCATCCACGCCCTACCGACAGGGAGGAGGGTTCTCTCCTTTTGAAAAAGTAAGGAGGTGACAGTACCTTCTCCTGATTTCGGGATAGGAATGACAGTAGCCACTTTTCAACTTTTGGGGAAAATGTTTGTTGTGCAGATTAAGTTGAATTATTTTAGAAGTAATTCTTTTCTAAGAATTGGGAGAGTTTTTATCATTATGTTTCAGAATCTGGCAAAAGTTGTTGGTGGATTTAATTGATTTTATAAGTTCATCTATGGATATAAACGTGTTTATATAATCAGTTGAAGGTGTTTCTTTTGTTTAAGTGGTTCCATACTTCGTTTCTCTTTTTCCTCTTTGGAGGAATTGAAGGCACACAGTTGTTAGAACAGCGAGTTTTTAGTGTATGTGGTTTAACGTTGATTCTTGCTTAATCATTTAGTCCGGTTGGCAATTTACTTTTGAGGTTCGGCTAAGATCGAGTTGTTATCTAGTTTGAGGAATTGAATCTTGTTGGTTTTCTTGTTTCCTTGTGCAGCTTTTTTTTCTCCATGAATACTGTATATTGTGTTAACGTTGATGCTTGCTTAATCATTTAGATCCGGTTGGCAATTTACTTTCTTTTATAGTTCTTGTAGCAATTTCCTTTGCCTGTTTGTAGTTAATTTTATTTTCTGAGGCTGTTGAAAGCATGTTTGTACTTTTTGATGGCGTCCTTGAAGGTATTTCACCAAAATATTCACCAAACACCCATTATATCAATATTATAGTGGAAAATGTAGCTTGTAAAAGTGTGTGCTCTCTTCGCAAATGTTTGTTTAATTACGCATGAAGAGAAATATTTTCTTTCTTTGGAGCTTTCTTGCCCATCGAATACTTCAAATTGCACCCCGACACAACGCAGTGGTTAACAATAATGTCTCAAGTCTCAATGAACAACACATTCGCTAGAAACAACAAAAATTAACACACAGAGTTGACCTCACTTTTTCTTAGGTGTTCCGCCTGGGCGTTGCCAGTCTAGTTCTCTCTATGTCTGTGGACGTAGCGTGTACTTTTTCTTCACGTGTATTCTTTCGTGTATTTTTTCTTCACGTATGAGTCGAAGGTTATGTTGCCTTTGTTTACGTCGGCATTACAACAGAGACGACAGCTAATGCTAGCTGTACGAGTTGCTGTACTGTGTATGAGATAAGAAGTTGATTTCATACTTTATAAAGTTTTAACTTTTAAAATATGTTACATCGTGTGTTGTTCCTAATAAAATTGTTTTCTTTACTTTCTTACTCATATTATCTGCTTCGTTAGATAACCCCATGCAGTTTCAAAATGTTTATATAATTCACGGAAACATTTATCAATTTATCTTTAGTGTAATATACTAGTATTGAACGTGCATTCAATTATTAAATAAATTTTAGATATTAGTGATCGTTGGTACTATCGCAATTCCTGTTGGAAAATCAACAAGATTTTATAACAACGAAGTTTTAAAAAATTAATTTTAATAAACGACAAGAGCAATTTAATCGTGTATAGAATAAAAAATTAGTTTTAAACATCCATTAACAAACATCCAAATATTCTTAATTTTATGTGATTGTGTTCGTTGGTTCTCTGTATTTTCGAATTTGAATATCTGGCTTTGTTCGATAATTCTGATGCAGTTTCAATAATGTCTATATAATTCACGGCAACATTTAACAATTGATCTTTAGTGTAATGTTCTAGCATTGAACGTTCATTCAATTATTAAATAGATTTTAGATATTAGTGCTCGTTGGTACTATCGCAATTCCTGTTGGAAAGTCAACAAGATTTTATAACAACGAAGTTTTAAAAAATTATTATTAATAAACGACAAGAACAATTTAATCGTGTATAGAATAAAAAATTAGTTTTAAAAATCCATTGACTATGTTCTTAATTTTATGTGATTGTTCTCGTTGGTTCTCTGCATTTTCGAATTTGAATATCTCGCTTGGTTCGATAACTGCCATGCAGTTTCAAAATTTTTAATTGGTTTAACTTTAGTCTAATGTACTAGTATTGAATGTGCATTCAATTATTAAAACGATTTTACATGTTAGTGCTCGTTGGTTCTCCCGCCTTTCCTGTTCGAATGTCGATTAGGTTTCATAACAACGAAGTTTTTAAAAAATATTATTTAATAAAGGAAAAGAGCAATTAAATCGTATATAGAGTACAAAATTATTTGTAGTCATCGATTAACTATGTTCTTAATTTAATTTGATTGTGCTCGCTGGTTCTCTGTATTTTCGAATTTGAATATCTGGGTTGGTTCGTTAATGCAGTTTCAATAATGTTTATATAATTCACCACAACATTTGTCAATGTATCATTAGTGTAATAAACTAGAAACGAATATGCATCAATTATTAATTGATTTTAGCTATTTGTGCTCGTTCTCATTTGATTGTTGTACGTGGTTGCATAAGGACGAAGTTTTAAATTTTTTTTTGTGTTGGCAAGAGCAATTAAATCGTGAATAAAGTAAACATTTAGTTCTAAATATCTATGAACTATGTTCCTAATTTTATGAGATTGTGCTAGTTGGTTTTCTCTATTTTCGAATTTGAATATCTGGCTTAGTTCCATAACTCTGATGCAGTTTCAATAATGTTTATATAATTCACGGCATTGTTATCAATTTATCTTAAGTGTAATAAACTAATATTGAATTTTATTCAATTATTAATGGTTTTAGATATTCGTGCTCTTGGTACTCGCATTTCTTGTTCGAATGTCTTCGAGTGTTATAACGAATATAAGAAAAGTATTATTAATTAAATAAATGAGCAATTAAATTGTGTATAGAGTAAAAATTTGTTCTAAATATCTATTCTATATTCCTATTTTCGTGATTGTGCTCGTTGGTTCTCTGTATTTTGAATTTGAATATCTGGCTTGATTAGATACCTCCATCAGTTTCAAATGTTTGTATAATTCACGGCAACATTTATCAATTATTTTAGTTAATATGTTAGTATTGAACGTGCATTCAAATTTTAAATAGATTTTACTATTAGCCCGTTGGTACTCTTGCATTTCCTCTTTGAAAGTCGATGAGGTTTCATAACAAAAAGTTTTAAAATATTATTTAATAAATGACAATATACTAGTATTTAATATGCATTCAATTACTAAAAGATTTTACATGTTAGTGCTCGTTGGTACTTCCCTTTCCTGTTTAAAGTCAATAGTTTCTAACTATGAAAATTTAAAAAATATTATTTAAAAAGGACAAAACAATTAAATGTGTATAGAGTAAAATATTAGATCTAAACATCCATTAACTATTTCTTAATTTTATGTGATTGTCTTGCTGGTTCTCTGTATTTTCGAATTTGAATTTTTTTATTTATTTTACGTCAAAACAGTTAAAAAATGTATGACGTGCATATGGAAAATGTGTGTACATTTTCAAAATTCGATCCTACTCTAAGTCTTTTACTACTTAAATTTTGAATTTTTAAAGGGAGAAAACAACCAAAAACTCCCACGTAACAAAATCTATTCTCAGGGATAAATAAGCAATAAATTTTGAAAGGGGGAAAAAAACAAAAAACTCCCCTGTAATAAATCTATTTTCAAAGATAAATAAGCAATAAATTTTGAATTTTGAAAGGGAGAAAAAACAATCAAAAAACTCCCATGTAATAAAATCTTTTTTAAAGATAAATAAGCAAAAAATTTTGCTTTCCCCACGCGGACCTCGTTTTCAATCCTTTTTAATCTGGAACTCCAGGCAGTGTGACGGTACAGTGGTTCTCAAATGTTTCGCTCGAAAGACATCCGCTTTCGGATATTAAAAAATTATAACCAACAGAGAAAAAAGCAGAAAGATGTTACTAAAGTCTTCCAAACCGTTTAGAAACGCGTTTCTACCGACAGATTAAATACCAGAGGCGAGTGGAGATATTTGTCTCAGTTTGCCGACAATGTGGAAAATGTCACAAAAGCGAGATATTATAGAGCGGCATGCAAACCCGTCTACAATCATCTTAAAAACGTTATTAATACTTGCAAAAACGATAAAAAGAATTTCGACGCCGAAGCCGACATTGACGCCGTTATTAACGCCGACCCCGACAAAGAAGCCGATAGAAACGCTGACGCCGATCTAGACCCCGGATCCGAGATAGACGCCGACGCCGGTAGACGCTGACCTAGACGCCGACGCCGACAGACGCAGACAGCAGCGGTGGCTGGAAGCTGCAGCGAGTTTGCTGTGGGCGAATAGCGCTTTTCAAGTGTGTCGGAGAAAATTTCGGCTTTGATGGCCGGATCGTATGTGAGTGGAAATCCATTTGGGCGTTCCAGGGCTGTTATAGCTGGGGTTTTAATTCGGAGGGCCCCCTGTAGCTTCCCCATTAACTTCAGCATTATTTGCGAGTTTTAACATACTCTTCCCATATCGTAGACCTATCACTCCTGAAGACTGCGATTTTTCGCCGAGTAGTTGGTATGTGGCCTTGGCATCGGGGTCGCGGTCTTGAATAAGGCGGATCAGCTTATCAGGGGTTCGTGATGAAGGGTTGGAGGAAGGAAGGTTAGGAAGCTTTTGGGTTGTTTCATTGAAGGCTGATTTGATTTGATAATTTAGGTGGTAGCTTTGCCGATTTCATGTGGAGTGGATAGAGATGGATTTTGCAGGATTTTGTTTGTTAGTTTTGTTTGGTAGTTCAACAAAACAGTTTCCAATGTTTTGGTTTTGAGTTTAGTAGATAGAGGCGCAGGGAAGATTGCGTTGTGGAGAGCGAAGATAACAGGAAGGTGGTCTTAGCTTAGGTCGTGAAGTGGTTTGGAAGTTGTGAGAGACAGAGAGGGGGAATGAAGAACTATATAAAGGATATCTCCTTCGATGGTATTGGTGATGGGATTTGTTCTTAGGTGGGTCATAACACACCATCCATAGATGAAATTGGTGAAATGTTGAGCTCAGTACTCCCTATTTAAGATATTGTAATGAACGAGCGCCTGCCGAGTTTTCCGCTCAACATCCCCAATCCGTTCTTAATTTAGGGCCTTGTAAAGTTTTATTAGTTCAAAGAGCTCGCCAGAGAGCCGGAGTAGGGGTGAAGAGGACAGTATTAGCTGTTTGTTGTTCTGTTGTCGCCTGCCGTTTCATCAGCGCAAATCCGGAGCCGAGGCGGTGGGGGCGACTTCTTCTGATCCGGGCAGAGTGGAAAGGCCTCTCTTTGTGGGTCACAGGAGAGAGTCTGCGCTGTAGCAGGGATTATATTTCTATTTGTGAATTGTGTACGCATGCTCCCTGGGTTGACGTGCTCGCGCATGGAGTACTCGGGCATTTGCCATGTTTGTACGCCGAGCATTCACTCGGCGACGTGGCGCACATGGTTTCACCCATTTCTGGGGCAGTCGCCGAAACTGTGTCGCCACAGTACTGGACACTGGATTTCGCTGGCATCCGTTGTGGGAATGTCCCCACATTTGGCATCTTTTGCAATGCGGCGTGCGTTGAGCTCGTCTGTGCTCCTCCCATCTAATTAAGGTGTTAATTAGGGCAGGGATGTTTTGGATCCTAGTTATTTGGGAGAAGTTGAGCTCTACGAGATAAAGGCCAAGTGAGTCAAAGTATTGTCTCCGCTTTCAGTTAATTGCGTCCGCTTCATTTCTGATATGTGGTGGGTTGTTATCCCGTTTGCTTCAATTTCTTGTTTGATGTTTAGAATCCACCGTGAAGGCCTCTGATAACTAGTCGGTGTCGGCGTTCTTCTGTTGCCCGGCGGAAAAAGTATTGGGCGTGCCTGTTTAGGGATTGCATTTTTCTAGTTCTTTAATTACGGTAGTGTGATCTCTAATGCATCCTTGTTTCAGTGCAAAGAAGGCTGGGGATACTGTACCACGTAGGATCTGAGTTAGTTTAGGTTTCGTGGGTTTAAGATTGCTTGTGTATCTGACTGGCATCCCCAAGCATCCTTTTCTTCGAGGAGCAGACTTTGCTGCCTGGTGGCTATTTACATTTCCTCTTATTCCCACGTGTCCAGGGCCCAACAATTACGTAAATATACTGGCCAAGAGATGGTGGATTTGCTGTTGGATGGTCATTGTCAGTGGGTCACAAGCGAGAAGGAGGAGATGGGTTTAAGAGAGCTATTTGAATCACTGCACACTAGTGATCTATTTGTGATCTAATTAGTGACATCGATCCAGCAAATTTAAGTGCCTTCGAGAGCGCATACTACTCTGCGGTATAGACACTGCACGAAGAGTCTAGTCGAAAACCTTGCGTGGATCTACTGCAGTAGAAGGCACTTCCGACTTTGCCGTTTTGAGAGGAGCCATCGCTGTAAATAAAGTAATGGCCAAGATAGGTATATTTTTATCGCCTCAAATTCCGATAAGAATGTACTGGGGGAGTTAAGGATTTAGGAAGGGTTAGACGGTTAAGATCTATTATCGGCCGATTATTTGTTTCCAAGGGGAAACAAGGTTTCGGGGGAATTTCGCAGGGTTGGGTAGTTTTATATGGAGCTTCTGTAAGAGCATTGGGAGACGGACACCCAGGGAATGGGGTAATGACGATCTAAGCGCATATGAAGTCAAGTGGGTAGGAAGGAGGACTGCTTGACGCGAGGAGCAACATTGGATAATTTCGCGCATAGGAGGCAAGTAGATATCCCTTCGGCTTGGGATGGTTCTCCAGCCTCGGCCAAGAGGCATTCGATGCGACTCGTGCGGTAACCGCCTGTACTAATCCTTATGCCAGCATTGTACGGTATTGTATATTTAATGGCCGGAGGGTTGATGGAGACGCTGACCCATACACTATGCATCCCTAATCCAAGATAGGGCGGACGAGAGTTCTGTAAACGCAGTAGGTCTGCGGCCCAGAGCTACAGTAAGGTGCGAAGGAGATTCGCCGGTGATACACATCGACCCTGTATTTTACGGATGTGTTTTCGCTAGGTTAGGCTCTTGTCGAATGTGAGTCCAAGGAAGGTTGCGGATTCAACGAATGGAAGCTGCTGTCCTCCAAGAAATAGGTCGGGGTGATTATGGAGGTGATGGATTCTGCAAAAGTGCATTCAAGTGGTTTTTGAGGTAGAGAACTTGAATCCTGTTTCTTCGCTCCATTCCTGCAGTTTGTTGAGCTCAAGTTGTCGCACGCTCTTGGAGGAGCAAAAAATTGCAAAATCGTCAACGAACAGTGATGCTTTCACAGGCTCCCGGATAACTGATGCAATACTATTGATAGCAATGGCAAACAGAGTGACGCTGGAAACTGATCCCTGGGAACATCGTTTCCTAACTGGTGGCTAGAGGTGCTCGTCGCCAAGACGGACATGAAAGATCTTGATCAACCTACTAGAAACAAAGAGCTGTCCTAAGGCCCCAAGTATGCAAGGTGCGAAAGAATCCCGTACCTCCACGTGGTGTCATACGCTTTCTCTCTATCGAAGAAAAATTGCGCACCAGGTGCTGACGTAGCTGAAACAAGTGGAAATCTGCGTAGCGGGTGACTAAGTGGTCATGGTTGACCTGTGCTTCCTGAGCTACATTGGAAGGTGTAAATAAGTTCTTTTGTTCCAGGAGCCAGACCAGACGTAGATATACCAGCAATCATCTAAAAGCTTGCTAACAGCTTGTGAGCGAGATTGGGCAGTAACTTGAGAGGTGATGTTCTGTCCTTTCCTTCTTTAGGGATTGGGAGGACGATGGCTTTACATAAATTCAGCCGAAATCTTGTTGAAAATGCCGAGGAGCAATGAACAGGCGTTTTCGGTGGGTGTCAACATTTGGTTCATATCTGGTCTGATCCTGGAGCAGAATGTTTCGCACCGAGCGAGGGCACCGGAGAGAGTTCGTCCATGGAGAAAAAGGCATTGTAATCTTCCTCCACGCGACTCGAGAAGTCTAATTTACAGTTTAAGGTCAGTATCAGAGTTAAGGTAGCAGTGAGTACCCCATTTACTCTCCGCTGAATCCTGTAAATCTCTGACACACCATATAGCTTTCAAATTTTCTTCCGATTCGGTAGAGAAGTCTTCGTGACACCCTTGCAGAGTTTAAGGTCAGGTGGGTGGACACATGCCTGGAGACCGGCTGTTCTTTGAGGTCAGGATCTTGCTGATCTGTTTACGTCAGAGCGACATTCAAAAGGATTGTGCCGGACCACCGACTGAAATATACAAATTTTCAATTCCCTGTCAAGTTTGATTGGGCTGGCCTCTTCATGGTTCATTTCTCTTTAATTGACGTGACGAGAAGGCGGGGCTTAGTAGGTCTATCTGACTCATTACAAAACTCTCAGGGTTACTATTTCTGTAAATCCTCTTCCTTATGGAGAGGGCCGGGAGAATGAGTTTTTATCCATTAAGAGGATATCAGATTTATCCCCACGTGGTCCCCACCCACCACCGGAGGCCAAGAGGAACACTCCATCAGGTTCTAGGGTTGACACGAGGATATAGTGGGGTTGCACCACAGTGCTGCACCGCCGTGGATCTCCCCGCTCATCCTGGAGTTCGGTACAAGACCTAGTCTAAGCCGGTTGATCGGGAGTGGGTTAGCTCCTCTAATCGCCAGGACCATACATTCCCTCCGAAACAGGTCATATGCTGCAAACACATGGGTGGAGCGTTCAGCATACAGAGAGACAGTAAGAATGAAGAGGGAGAAGAAAAGAGGATAGTATAGAAGAATGATAATGTAAAATGGGGGAAAAAGAAAAACGACTTGTGAAGGAAAGGAATACTTGAAAACCCTCCGTCAGGACGTGGACCAACCCACCTCGACGGAGCATTATTCTTATTCTTATTATTCTTATTATTATTATTATTATTATTATTATTATTATTATTATTACTGTTGTTTTTATTTTCTCATCTTATTGGCACATTTCAATGAATTGCACAGATATACAGAATCAAAGCACAATACATCTATTTTTTAAAAGGAATTTATAATACATTGTTTTCCATGATTTTCCGTACTATCCTTGTTGAAATAACCACTGCCTTCTGCATGGGTTTGTTCAGGTCTTCATTCAAACCCAGTTGCTTAAGACCTCACATCACACTCCTAGGGATGACTCCGGTGCTTGAAACAATTATCGGGATAATGTTGACTCTTTTTATATTTTTGCATATTTACTGTTTTTTCAATGTATTTGCTTTGAATGTTGCCAGTATTTGGAACAGACACATCAACAAGCATGACATGTTTCTCACACTTGTTAATTACAACCGTCCGGTCTGTTGCTTGAATCCTGTCTGGTCTGTTCAGATATGGATTCTTTCCCAATACAAGCGCCACTCGTCGTTCTCAGAACACTCATAGATTGGTACTTAAGTATGGACGACATATGAATAAAACATGAATTGATTCTACTGTTGGACAGCATAACGAGCATAACTCATTCTGCACATTGCTATCTCTAGCAATTTCCTTCAAATGCGTTGGAATAGCAGTCCTGGATAGCGTTGGCTATTGTGAAGACACAATATGTTGATAAACACTTCAATTTCTGTAAAGATCTGTCCTGATCTTTTGCATTAAAAATTTCTGTAAAGATCTGGCCAATGGTTCGATGCTTTCAAATCGGCATGTTCTTGGCTCATCTCATGTTGATGTCTTCCATGAAGAACTTTAGCACATCATAAAATCTCTTTTGGCCGTAATTGCATGAGAAGTCACAGCATTCTGTCTCGACGGAGTATGGACATCTGCCTAAACTGCTTTATGCAGTTTTGATGTATTGCCATAGAGTGGAAATACATTCTCATGCTCTTCACTTGCCGACTAAAGGAATTTCAGTTTCCAATGTCTGTGAGTCTCTTCCCACTCACATATTTCTCGAAGTGTTATACGTTCGACTGCAGATTTTGGATGGCGCATGCGTGCTTTCGTCATTAAAACACTCATTTTCCGTGGTAAGTTCTCAATATCAGTTTGCCAAATAATGCAAATTAGTTTAAGACTGGGACAACATAGGTGTTAACCAAGCTTTTATGATCTTTCTTCCATTCAACTGTTTTCAGGAGCTTTCAGGTTCTTCAGGAAGAATTCCTCTGCAAAAGTTCATCTTTCATTTTACCTTGGTCAATGTTCCTTGCCTGTCTTACTCCCAGGTATCTGTGTGTCATCAGCAGACATCGCTTGTATCAACTGTTTATTTTCAAGTTAGCTCCTCTTGGAGCTCTGCTTTATAATATTCAATGTTCAAACCTTTCCAGGCCAAACTCCATTTTAATACTTTTTGAAAATGATTCCACAATACTCAATAGTTGTTCAAGTTAAGATTTTGTCGAAGCATATATCTTCAAATCATCCATATTGTAACACCCCCACTTTTCGTAACAGCCACAAGTGGAGGTGGTCCCAGGGTTGACCTCGACTTACCTTTTTCCCGGCGCCAGCCGCATCGTTGCGATGCGGCCTTCTTTGATTCTCATGTGGTGGCGACAATGAACCTTTTCGGCTTAATTTCCCAGAAATCGTGCCTGATCAAATTTCCGAGTAATTCTTGGAAATCGTGAATGTTTTCTAACCTCGCACCGCGTTTGGATTCGCTCCGGAAATTGTGACGTGATTATCCAAGTCGGTTATCCGAGATGGACGGGTCACATAAACGAAATGCGGCTATTTTCCTGACAGCGTAATCCAAGTAGTTTATCTTTGGGTACCACAGCTTCTCCATGAGGCGCGCTCGAAAGCAAACTGCGATCTCTTCGCCCCAAAACCGTTTCAAGAACTTGTCTCGAAGCTCCTCGTAAGTTTCCGGGAACCGAGACATCGAAAGGCTCCATTGCACCGCAGCTCCGAACAAAAATTGCTGTGCAAATTTTGCCTTAAGTCTCGTGGGTACTGCCTCCGAAAGTGCAAAATGATCCTCGAGTCGCCTTAAAAACTTGCACGGATGTTCGCCACCTGCCTCCCTGTGGAAAATCCGAAGTTTTGTTAGTGTAGCAGACTTTCTGCCTAGCTATTGTCAGCCTCAGCAGGAGCAGTTTTACAGTTATAAACATTCCTGCTTCCTGTTTCCAGCGAACCTCGGTATTGTTTAATTCCAGATGATTCAACAGTTTACCGTTGCACCATATTTAGCGTGTTTTATGATTGCTTGCCAGCCTGCGTATTACCATTCGATCCACAAAATTAAGTAGCCCATAGCAGTTATTGCCATCAGTTCTGCATATGGGTTGTAATTGCCTTCAGCCGGCAGGCTTCATAACGAGAAGCTCCTCCTTTTTGAAAACCTGGTATTGTTTTCTCTAACCGAGCGGTCAAGGCCTCGATCCTCGCGGATATTACTTCCGATTCCCGCGCACATTTTGCCATGTGTTCGTCGAGCCACTCACCTCCCACCTTTACGCGTTCGCTTGTTTCAGCGCTGATGGCTCTTACCATTTCGGCAACCTCTGTTTCAACTCATCTTTGAAGCCGGCGAAGCTCATTTCATAAATGGCTTCACGCGATTCGGCGATGATTCGCCATGCATTATATTTAGCTAAAGCGACCAGACAGTCCCCCTGATCTCCCTCAGCTCGGACGGCTCGCTCTCACGACCAAAATCTCAGAGACAAAAACATTTGCCAGCACGGCATTCCCAATTCTATGCTGCAGGAAGCCAGTGGTCGAGGCCCAGTGATGAAATTCACTCCGACTTTTCGGGTTCGGCGTCGTCAATGAGTACGGCAAAAGCAACGACGACGATTAGCCTAGTCTGATGTCGAGCTACACGTTGCAGGGCGCCATATAACACCCCACTTTTCGTAACAGCCCCAAGTGGAGGTGCTCCCAGGGTTGACCTCGACTTACCTTTTTCCCGGCGCCAGCTGCAGGTTAAAGCTTTGCCCGGCTACCCACACTGAAAACACTGAAAGTTCTAGCGGGAATATGCGTGGCGTGGGCATTGGCATGCAACTTGGAATGAAAGGTTTTCCTCATTAAATTTAATTCCCAAGAGATATTTAGGGAAAATCACGGTGAAGCCGGATACATAAAAACGGACTTACAGACAACTTTATAACTACATTACATGGTTGGCGTCTCGACGGGTCGCTCGCCCATCTCCCGTCACAGCAGCTGCCCGCGCAGGGCACGGAGTTTGTCGCGCCGGCGCTGACGGGGGTCACGAGCGGTTACTCGTTCCATTCCTTCCCAGGTAGGCTAGCGCAGCCGTGGCGACGACCCGGCCCAGCGGCGATGAATGGCCTGGATCAGCCGATGACCACTCAACTGAATGGTCATCGCGCGTGAAGGGCGGCTCTGAGTGGTCGAGCGCGTGAAGGGCGGCTCTCGGGGTCGACGGCTGCGGCGGTGCCGGCGGCATAGAAAATGTCCAGGCACGTCTCTGCGCTAGAGACGGCGGCTCTTGCCGTTTGGAGGTAGGTGAACCCGAGGGTTCGCCTACCTCCGGAGCTGATCGTAACAGGGGGGCCGTTCGCTATGCGTGGCGTGACCGCCTCGTCGCGCCTTGGCCTCAGGCGGTCGACGGTGCGTAAATATCAGTGGTCCCTACTTCCTATCGCTGATCGTAATTACCGAAGCTCGGACCGGCAGAGCCCATCTTGCGCACCCGAGGCCGTTCTACTGTGCGTGTACTCGCACGTACGTGGCCGAAGCCAAAAAATAACTAAGACTCGCGTCTTCCGGGAGAACACCTACGCCCTCGCCCGCTGTTCCCCTCAGCCAGGCGTCCGCTCTCCTCCGCAGTTCGAATCAGAACAACGCGAATTATCCTTCCTCGCAGCTCCGTGGCTGCATAGGGTCACATGATAGCTCCCACGCGATGTTCACGCGTATTGGCCTGCGGCATCACGCGACACGGGGTGGCCAAACGCGGCTGTATCGACGTGGCAGTTGACGCTATGAAGTAGCGTCTTCAAGGGAATTTGTTCTACGTCAGAATTTCGCCGAAAAACACCGGCGCTGGTCTGCGGCGGCCGGAAATTTCATTGACGTCACGGGCGCGCCCCTTTCTACAGGGCTGGTTAACAAAGGCTAGCCTGCTCGCTCGCATCGGCTGCGCGCAGGTAACGGGAAAACGTCCCTTTTCCTACTGCCCTTCGACAAGCGCCTTCAGCACGCATTTTAACATGCGTTTCAAAATACAATTTATGTTTATGATTTGCGATGCCACGTGGGCGACTGTCAGTACAATATATAAAGGTGATTTATACGATACATCATTCTTATCTAATTTAATTCAAATAACACATTTAGTGGAATTCAAGACATTAGATAGCGGATTCATACAGATGACAAACCAGAGAGGACTTAGTGAGTCTCCCTGAAAAATACCTCTTCGCACATTGATTGTATCAGTTTGGATGTTCTCAACAGGAGTACTTAAGATAATTTTCGTTAGCCAGTTCAACATAACATGTTCCAAGGAGACAACTTTTGTATCAATTATTATTATTATTATTATTATTATTATTATTATTATTATTATTATTATTTGCGCAGGTGGAAAAAAAACTTCAAAAGGCGAAGAGCAAAACCGGTTGCTTAACAGTGTGGGATTACCTCATACTAGGCGACCGCACTAAAAACAACCACCTGTTTCTTCTTCTGACCCCAACCTGGAACCGCTTTCGCATTACTTCGGGTTGGGGCCTTTCTTGATGGGTGTCACTGCGTTTGTTCCGTCTTATACACTACTGTCTTCCAGACAGGCTTCGTTCTTCTTTGCTCGAAGGGCGCTTTCTATAAAATGGGAGATTGCGCTCCAGGACTTCTCATCTTTCATCGCGGCTTCCGTGTTTTCGTGATGCTACCTGTCTTTTCCTCAGCCTATCGTTCTCTTTCCAGTTCGTTGCTGAAACGGTGTGCTCCGCAGTGTCTAATTTATTGTACAGTATTTACAGTGGGGTGATGCCAACCTTCCCGTCGGTAGAATAGTCTCTGAAGTAGCCGTGGCCTGTCAGAGACTGGGAGAGGAAGAAATTTATACCAAACTCCGTTGCATCCATGGTGACAGTTGTGATGAGCCGGTACATCCTGCCCGGTCCCACAGTTCCAGCGTTCCTACCAGTGCTCCATTGTCCTACATCGACCTCTCGTGTAGCTTTCCGCTCTTCTTTCGTCACTCCTATCATATGTTCGCTTGCGCTCCAGCGCAGGCAGGTCGATAGGTATAACTCCAACGATAGAAAAAGCGTCTTCGGAGGCTGTTCGGTAGAGCATGCTACTCAACGCTCCCTACGCTGCACCGCTGTGATTCGTTCTGTATTTCTTTACAGTCAGTGCTGACCCACAATTCGGCTCCATATAGTAGCATTGACTGCTGTCATTTATCAGGAGTCTCCTTTTATTCGACCGTGGGCCGTCTACGTTAACCGATAGCCTGCTCAGTGCTGCAGTTGTAGTTAGCTTGTCCAGCAATCTTCTGTATGTGTGAGTAGGTCGGCTTTGTATCAGAGTTACGGATACTTTGCAGACGGCACAATGTTAATCTTTCTTTACCCACTTGCATGGTTAGGATGGTAGGGATTCCTTTTCTGGTAAGGATCTCCGTTTTAGCAAGTGCCAGTTGTAGACCGTGGCCTTCCATCGGTCACTGACGCACCTCATCACCTGGTTTAGCCTGAGCTGAGCCAGCTCAGCGTTACAGGCTATAATGCTTCTATAATGGCTGCTGTGTCATCAGCATATCCAAACAGGATGGTACCTTCTGGCATCTGTATCGCCAAAGGCTGTCATACACAGAGTTCCAGAAATATGGGCCTAAAATTGATCCCTGTGCAACACCAGCGGTAACGCGCATGGATTTCTGCCCACTTGTCTCGTATAAGAGGAAACGGTCCTTGAAATAGTCTCTAACCATACGGGTAAGATATTTGGGGACTGCAAACGTGCTATCCAGTGCCTCTAGAATATCGACCCACCTTGCCGAGTTAAAGGCATTTTTGACGTCGAGAGTCACAAGAAGAACGATTGGGCAGCCGCGTGGCATGCCTCGTTCGCCATCAACGGCTCGATTACTTCCCGTATGGCTCCAATCGTAGAGCGCCCTCTTCTGAATCCATGCTGTGATCAGAGATCTCCTGCGGCTTCGATTGCTGCAGAAATCGTGGCTTCAAGAATCTCTCGAGTTTTCCGCTACGTTTAGCATGCAGAGAGGTCTGTACGCCGATGGCGTGTTTGTATCTGCTTTTCCTTCAGCACGAGCCAGACGTGCAGAATTTTTCAGCGACTGCTGAGAGACCCTGCTTTGAGGCAGGTGTTGTACATACTCAATAGCAATTGTGGAATGTTTCCACAATTGCTTTGCTTTCAAATCTGTAAACAAATCTGGTTCTGGTGCCTTTTTATTCTTCAGAGAGCATACCGCCATTACCAGCTCCTCCTCGGTGAACATATGTACTTCAATATTCCTCGGTTCATCTTTGGTTTCGCTTCTCACTGGGTGTGTTGGGAAGAGAACCTCCACTATGCTCTTCATATCTTCTGAGTTGAGGGATGCCTGTGGGTCAAGAGCCCTTAATTTCTGTTTGACAATTTGTACCCCAATCCCCAGGGGTCGGTATCGACCTCCACGCATACTTTTTTCCAACATTGAATTTTGCTGTTCTTGATAGCGTTCTGGAGTATCTTCCTCGCAGCCTTGTGCTGCGCTGAGAGCTCTAAAAACTCTGCAGGATTTATTCTTTTATGCGCTCGCTGTGCTTTTCTGCGTAGTCTGAGGCACTGTTTTCGTAATTCTGCTATTTCTTCCGTCCACCAATAGGCTGGATGTTTTCCGTTTCCTCTCTTTTTAGTGGGCATAGAGGCGTCGCATGCTTTAGTGATGAGGTTCATGGTTGCCTCTACGAAGGTCTCTGTTTTGTGCCTGTCCAGCGACCTGCTGGCGGTTTAGGGATAGACTCCAGACCGCTATGGATCCCACTTTGAAGCCTTCCTTTGTCCATTTTCGCGGTGTTCCATCGTTTGTATCTTTTGGTGAGGTGAACGTCTCTTTCTCGTCTTTCATTATTACGTATCTGGTATAATAGGTATTGGTGATCACTACCGTGCAATCCTCGATGACTCGCCAGCCTCGTTCCTTAGTCGCTAATTTCTCAAACATGAGCGTGATGTCTGGAATAGAGTTTCCGATCCAGGTCTTCTATATGTCGAGGTGGAGCCCTTGTTTATAAGTATCAAATTCAATGGTGCGGCCATTTCCAGAATTAACATTCTTCTTGTGTCTGTTCGAGGCATGCCCCATTCTAGTGCCCTCGCGTTTAAGTCCCCTGCCACTACGATCTCAGTTTGAATGCCTGTTAGGCAGTCTTCGAGGTCCTCAAGTTTCTGTCGGAATTCCCCGACGGTGTCATTTGGGGACAGATAGCAGCTCACGTATGCAATAACAATTCTATCTATCCTTGCCCATACATAGTGAGCCTGCTCCATGGCGCTCCACTCGGATTCGACTTGTGTCGGGAATCCATATGGCCGCAGTGCTTGAGTCATCAGAGAACCATGCTGTCGAACTTTAGCCTGTACGGCTCATATCAATATGATGTCAGCCTTCAGATCGTCAATTAGCTATTCGAAGCTCGGGGCAATTCTACTTCATTTAAATTTCCTGTAGTATTCTCATCATTTCCTCGCGTTTGCTATTCTCCTCTGTTCAATGCATCTCTGTATACAATGCGGTTTCATATTTCAGGTATGTGGTCAGTCCCTCTATGGCGTCGACTCGGGTCATACGCAGTACACGTGGGCTGTTTGGCATTCGGTACGTTTGTGCCGTTTTACCACATCTCCAGCACAGGTGGGTCTTATCCGGTCCTTTGCTGTATTTTTTCATGTGCCCGTAACAAAGGCACTTACAACAACGGGGGACAGCCATTCTTTCTACTGGGCAGCTGACGCAGCCTATCTTAATGCGCTGTTTGTGAAGTAGGGGGATGGCTACCGCTTCCTCCATCTCCACAATGGCAAGCCTTTGCTCACGCTTGTTAGGTTGCAGCACTGCCACCTTCACGTCGTTCAGGTCAGCATTTGTTTCCCTCTGGATTGCTAATCTTACTTCTTCCTCTGTGGTTAGGCAGTCCAAATCTCGTATCTCTACGCGTGCTCGTGGCGTCAGATTGCGCACGACGCACGTATCCCCTAGTGTCTCCTGCATTGTCTTGTGGAATGATTTGCACTCTTGTGAATGGTTGCCTAGTTCCACCAAGACGTTGCCGTCTCTGGTCTTCCGTATGCCTCTGACCTCGATGTTTTCGTCTTCCGGCTTTATCTTGCTGCGAAGGATATTGACCACTTCTGCAAACGGTTTGCCTTCAGTCGGTTTGATAAGAACTGCGTTTGTGCGGCCTTTAACTTTCTTTTTGTTCTGGTCTCGAGGGGTTCTGTCCAGTTGCCTTCCTCTTGGGGTTCGTTGGTGCTAGCAGTGGCGCCATTAACACCCTCTTGCTCGTTCGTGCTGCTCTCTTCGTTTCCCTGTGCATGCATCGGTGTAATAAGCATCGGCACGGTCTCGCGCCGTCTGCTCTCACGTATGATATCGACACTCGCCTCAAGGCGACTGATGCTTTCCTTTATCTCAGTGCTTACGTTCTTCTGTCTAAGGATAGCGCGTCGCATGGTCTCCAACAATTCTATTATTACAACCAATTGACTATCCACGGTTTTTCCTAAAGTCTGAATCGAGGTCTCTTCAGCTTCATTCAAAATTGGCGCTCGAACCGAGCGCTTATCCGCCATCTTGGATGGTGCTGCTGACATGAGGAAGCGGTGATTTGTCGTACTTCCCTTATACTCTAACCTCACTTCTTTCCAGCGGCATCGTGTAGATATTCATCTAATTTCTAGATTAGGCTCGAGGCCCGCGTGTTGCTAACACTTACCCACGTTTTCCGGACCTTTCCTCACGTTACAGTGCTATACTAACTTGTAAACACTTCCGGCAGACGTCTATAATACGTTTCTCATCCAGAGTCGAGACACAGAGCGTATTACCACTACCACTACCACTCCATATTATTATTATTATTATTATTATTATTATTATTATTATTATTATTATTATTATTATTATTATTATTATTATTATTATTATTATTATTATTATTATATTATTATTATTATTAATAATATTATTATGATAATAATTATTATTATTACAAACTTAATCCAACTCGGATATAGAACACATCATAGGCAAAACCAATCTTAAAAAAACAATTACGACTCATCAGGAGCCCTCGAAGCTCGAACATGTCATATTGGCATGACAGTAGCATTAGAGAGGCCTGAATTCCCTCAGTGTGGCCAAGCAGCGGAGGCGCTCCCGCTCCACAGAGGTGGACGGGGAAGCTACCACGTCAGCGAAGCGTCACGGAGTAGGTATCGATTCAAGAAAAATAGCTAGAAGTTCATTTGGCACAATGAAATTAAATGCGCCTTCAAAATAGGCGAAACAGATGTTGGGGACATTAAGAACCAATTTCTCCTGAGATAAAAATTAAAAATAGAAAATTTTAATTTATGCTACCATGCTTAACCTATATACAATTTTGTTGTTTAAAGGCTAGAGTTATAAATTCTTCTCAGCTGGCATCTCAGATGATTTGATGGCTTGATGATGTTGAAGCACACACTTTCACATATCAAACATAGTCTTAAAATTAAAATTTAACAATTAATATATTAATATTATTATTATGTTAATTTATTATAGATTATATTATATTATTATATATTAAATTATATTATTATTTTTTTAATAATAATATTATTTATTATTAGTGCTATGTACTTGTGGCTGCGTTTGCTCCTTGAATTTTCGAAGTTATGTGATGATGCAACATGCTGATGCATCATCACTTGATGATGCCAAAATCAACATGATGCAAAAAATGTTATTATTATTATTACTTATATTTATATAATTATTATTGCATTATTATTTTTGCAATTATTTTTATAAATATAATGATTAGTTTTATTATTCTTACTGTTATTATTTCTATTATTATTACTTCTATATTTTAATAATAATATTATTATTATAAATATTATTATTAATATTATTCATAACATAATTATTATTATATTTATTATTATTATTTATTTTTTCACAGCTTTCTGGTACATGTTTTATGAGTCATACAGATATTTCTATCAAAGCATTATTTCCGTAGTACATTACTTTTTACAAAAATATATTTATTTTGAGAACTTATTAGAACGCAAACATTTCTACAAATATAAATTTAAACACTTACTTTATAAATTAAAAAGTATATAATTCTTTAACATAAATTTATTTAGGAACCCAAAAATCTTCTGACTAAAGAACACAGCTTACTGAAGATTGATAATAAAGTTCCACTTGATCCCCAGTTTTTTCATAGAGTGCTGCAGAACGGTAGGTATCACACCTGTGCTGAGAGAAATATCGGTACCATCTCCTCCCCCAATACATGCCACTGCTCCACACAAGTTATAACTTGTGTAAGTTCCCTGTACTTTTGAGTTTTCTTTTTGTGTGTTGGGTCGAGGTTGCTGGTATCTACAACTGCTATGTCTATCAGCCATACTTTTCTTTTAGATTCATCCCAGAGGATTACATCCGGCCTGTTATGACAAACTGCTCTGTCGGTCAATACGATTCGGTTCAAGCATAATTTATAGATGTTATTCTCGATGATATTTTGTGAATGGTACTTGTAGTAGGGTGTATCTAATTATAAATATTATTACTATTATTATTAATAATAATATTATATTATTATTATGCGTATTATTTTTAATTATCATAATAATATTTATTATTATTAATCTTATTTATTTTATTATAATAATATAATAATTATTATTATTTATATTATTGTTATAAAAATATATTTATTATTTTTATATATTATAATATTATTACTATATTTTTATTATTATGATACAAATACGTATGTACAATGTTATTGCTTAGAGGCTAAGGTTAGAAATTTTTCTCAGCTGGATTTTAAGATGGGTTCAAGATGTAGCAAACACAAATCAAAGCGAGTCTTCAATTTCAAATTTAAAAATTATTATATTATATTATTTTATTTTTATTATTATTATTGTTATTATTATTATTATTATTATTATTATTATTATTATTATTATTATTATATAAATATTACTAAAATAATCATTATATGTAGAATCATTAAATATTATATTCTTATTCTTATTAAAATACTGATATTTATTAATATTAGTGGTAATATTAAAATGATATATATATATATATATATATATATATATATATATATATTGTGACATACCAATATGTCACTGAATATTGTACAATATTTATTATAAATGGCGTCAATTAAAGGGATAAGTGCTGTATTATGCTAGCATAGCAACGGTAGAGTGAGCCGTCGTCCCAGGTCAACATATTCGTACAGTGACAATCGCGGAGACGGCTAGTTAATTCTGGGAATTCAGGATTGACCGAAAAAGCAGTATTAGTCGTGAAGACGGCTAGTTCGTTTTGCAAGAAATTTAGAGATTGGCTAGGTACGAAAGTACATCAAATATTATCTGCAAATAAACAATCGAAAAAAGGGACCGAGCTTTGCAGGGCAAAAGAATACGAGAAACATTCATTCTGACTGATGTGGATCGTGAACTTGAACGGATCGTGCTCAATTAATGTTTTTTTGAGAAGTTGGTAAAGCATCTACTAGGAATAGATGGTAAGAAAGAACGTCGAATTTGAAGACTAAGTGTTGCAGTGGAACTTAAAATATTTCAAGTGAACAAGTTGGAGGGACATTGAGGCAGTAGAAGTTGTCAGTGAAGTTGGATGGAATGCTAGCAGCAAATAGTTTATTGATCCTGATGATGATGACTGGAAGCGTGCTTCGAGAGAAGAGAGAAGATGGTGTCTGGACCTGACGACGGCGGCGTCGGAGATGGATAAAGATGGTCCAAAAGCGCGCGAAGACATAAGGTTGGAACGGTCATGACAAACGTTTAATTTTATATTAGGTAAATTTATACAATACTAAAATTGTTTTAAATGGTTTAATAAATTTCCATGTTTTTGTGAAATGATATGATTTTTCATTGAGCCAATTCTAGCAATGAAGTAGCAAGATAGAAAGATAGTTGCTTTTCAGGTTCCTCGACCGAGTTTGTTTGAATATATATTTAGTTTATTTCAATATATATAATATTTTTATTATTATTTCTATTATTGTTATTATAATTATTATCAGTGCTGTGTACTTGTGTCGGCGTGCGGTGACTAAATTTTTGAAGTACTCTGATTGTGCGACTTTATTATTGTTATTATTATTAACAATATTAATATTAATATTAGTATTAAGATTATTAGTATTATTAACATCTTATTGTTACTATATAATTATATCTCTATTGTAATTATTTATTTTATTATAATTATTATTATTGTTGCTTTTATTATCAGTGTTCTGAATTGGTGTCGGCGTGTGCGTTAGCAATATTCGAAGATATCAGATGGTGCAACATTATTATCATTTTAATCATTATTATTATTTCTATTATTATTATTATTACTTTTATTAATATTATTATCATCTGTTTTGTGTACATGTGTCGGCGTGTGCTCCGGCAATTTCCGATGGTGCAACTTTATTATTATTATTGTTATTATTATTATTATTATTATTATTATTATTATTATGATATTCTCTTTAATATTATGATTTTATGAATATTATTGTCATTATTATTACTATTATATATTATACTTTTTATATTTATTATTGTTAATAAAGGAAGTCAGTTGTTACCTACTTAATTGTTCTGTATTTAAATATTACGTTGAAAATTCTCTTTCATCTTTTTGTGCACAAACAATATATATATATATATATATATATATATATATATATATATATATATATATATATGTGTGTGTGTGTGTGTGTGTGTGTGTGTGTGTGTGTGTGTGTGTGTGTGCGTATTGCAAATTGGTTGTTTGTTAACAGATGTTTAATTTTTAATTGTACTTGACTTGTACTGTAAGATTTTCACTGTAAGATTCGGTTGTTTAAACATTCCTGTGTGTACTCGGACTTAAGGCGTACTTTCTAAAAGTTTAAAAGATACGCAAGTAATCGAAGGGGTTTTAATATACCCTCAAAAAATGCGTTATATAATTGTTGCGTGGTACACATTTCCCATTTCTTTCTTTTGTTGAGTGATCGTTCAATTCCATTTGTGCTGCATATTACAACTAGCAACCGTAAAATAAATAACTTTTTCTACTTTTCGCCATTTAAATATACCAAATGTAATAATAGCAATAATAATATGATAATAATGAGATTGACAATAACACTAAAAGCCATACACATAATAATTATAAAATAATAATAATACAAATAATAAAAATAATAACAATAATATTAATAATATGAATATGAATACAAATAACAATATAAAAATAATTAAATAGATATAATATTTATAATCATAATATCAATAAATCAATAATAATATATTTATTTACTAATAGATATAAAAATAATATATTTAATAATAATATAATCAAAATATTAATAATTATAATAATATAATAAATAATAGTAATTTTAATTAAAAGTATATGTATAATAAGAAGAACAATATTAAGAAAATTAATAATAATAATAATAATAATAATAATAATAATAATTATTATTATTATTATTATTATAATTTGAATAATAATAAAAAAATAATAATATAAATAATAATATAAATAGCATTGCATCATGAGATAACTTCGAAAATTGCAGGAGAAAACGCCTGCACACAGCACCGATGATGATGATGATGATGATGATGATAATAATAATAATAATAATAATAATAATAATAATATGTAAGCCAATGTAATTATTATTGTGTGTGTGTGTTATTATTATTATTATTATTATGTCGGCGTCGGCGTGAGCGTCAATGTAGTCTTCGGTGTGTATGTCATCGTCGGCGTCTACGTCGGCGTCGGCGTCTATGCCGGTATCTGCGTCAATGTCGTCGTAGGCGTCTATGTGGGCGTCAGATTCTATCTGGCGTAGACGTTTATGTCGGCGTCTATGTCGGCGTGTGCGTCTATGTCGGCGTTGGCGTCGGCGTCTATGTCGGCGTTGGCGTCTATGGCGTCGTAGGCGTCTTTGTCGGTGTCAGGGTCTATGTCGGCGTCGGTGTCCAAGTCGGTGTCGACGACTATATAGGCGTCTATGTCGGCGCCTGTCGGCGTCTATGTCGGCATCTATGTCGGCGTCTGTCGGCGTCGGCGTCTATGTCAGCGTCTGCATATATGTTTCCGTCGGCGCCTATGTCGATTTCGGCGTCTATGTCGGCGTTGGCTTCTATGTCGGAGTCGGAGTCTATTTTGCCGTCTGTCGGCGTGGACGTGTATGTCTGTGTCTATGTCGGAGTCTATATCAGCGTCTGCGTTCAAGTCGTCGTCGGCGACTATGTCGGCGACGGCGTTGACTTCTATGTCGGCGTCTATGTCGCTGTAGGCCTTCAAGTCGCCGCCGGTGTGTAAGTCGTCGGTGTATGTCGGTGTATATGTCGGCGTCTATGTCAGCCTTGGCGTCTATGTCAGCGCCCGCGTCTGTGGCTGCTTCGGCGTCTATGTCGGCGTCCGCGTCTATGTCGGGGTCGGTGTCTATGATGGCCTCGGCGTCTAAAACATATCGGATATGGTATAAGGACATCAATTTATAAACAAGTAACAGTTTTACAAAACAGTATCCTATCACAAACAATATACAAATTTAAAGAATGACAATATACAAATACAACACAAAATACATTCATCAAATTTACTAATTGAAAGAAATTACAAGGGTAGGAAACATGTATTTTAATTAAATGTGGTAAATATATAAAATTTAATGGTTATCTTGTGCCAGTGGTAGTTTCCTGGAACAAAAAGACAAAAAATTTCATTAGTATTCTGTATAGTTAACTGTTAATTAGTGTTTTATTTTTTAATTGAATATTACTTCTATAAAGGCATCATGGCTTGTTATTATCGGGGTTCAAGAAAATACCTAGAAAATCAGCAATATTGTTGTCTCGAAGAATCTTGAAGATAGTCCGGGCCAACTGCTTCATGCTGAGGCAACAAAATTAGGATCTATTGAAAATAAAGTGAAATTTTATGAAGAAAAAAATTGCAATATTAGTAATTAAAATATAATAAAAGTATTCAACAATAGGATCTTCTTTGTTAATTTACCCATAAAAACAGTACACTTCTCGTTTTCCTGTAAAAACAGAAAGAAAAATGTATATGAATATGGAAAGACATTACATTAATTACTACACAAATATTTCAGATTAATTTAAACTATTCAACACCTTCCATATTCATCACCTCTCTCCTGATGGTCCTGGTAATGGGATAGCCAGAGAGGTTTTCACTGTCATCTTTACTTGAAGTGTCTTCTCGTATGTTGATCCTGGGTTCCACATTAAAAATGTCCCATTTCACTTCTCGATTCCAATCTTCAACAATTTTCTCAGTGTGTTTAACATAGTTTTCCCATCTGCATCAGGTAATATTGATCACATTTAACACAATATACATTTCACTGATTTGGTCAGAAACAGTGAAAAACGAAAATATATTACGATTATAAATCACGTACTTCCCAGCTGTAATTTGATAAAGGACATTATGCCAAACCTTCTTCACATGGGCACGATCAAACTGGCTTCCAACATGAGTTTTATAATACCTCTTACAATCGTTCCATACCATTTCAATCGGATTGTAGTGGCAGTGATAAGGTGGCAGTCACAACATGCCCAGCAGCATTAATAATCTTGTCCACACGGTAGCTATAAATATTTTACTGGCATGAAAATATATTTCACAATATTCCGGATATTCTCAAGAATATGATGCTTCTTTTTTAATAGTAGGCTTAGTATTATCAGTCTTTTAACACATTATGAAGTGTGTTAAGAGTATATTATTGAAAAACATACATAAATACAAACTACGAAAATCAGTAACGTATTAATATTTAAATTTGCCTATACCTGTGATTGTAGGTTATTTGTAAGTGGGAAAATGATTCACATAAAATACATAGTTTCTCAGGCTTGTTTGATGAAGCTAACGCAAACAATTTGTGATGAAATGCATCACCTCTAAATTGCAAATTGTGGCTTTCTAGGAAACTTTTCATACGTGTTTTATTCCACTTTCTTGTAGGTAATCTCTCCAACTATAAGCAATGAAAATACAATTTTTTTCTTATATTTCCTTTATGGAAAATAAGAAATCTCTGTTTTGCATCTTGAAATTACAGAAATGAGAATATTCCTATTATATTGTTTCTTCAGAATAAAGTAATTGATATTAAACTGTTACTTACATGAGCACTGTGATAAGACGCATTATCTAGCACAATAACTGATGGGTCTTCAAGTTTTAGAAGCAGATTTTTCTCCAGCCATTCTTCACACATCTCCCAGTTATCATTCCGTGGTAGTCTTCTGTACTATTTTGCAATGGAAATACCAGTTCAGCTCCATCCACAAATCCCTTCTTACCTACACTATTTACCACACCGTCTACACTATTTCCCACACCCTTCAGAGGTTTAACGTCGGGTGGGCGGACACATGCACGTGGAGACCGGCTATTTCTTTTAGGTGATTTTGCTGATATGTTCGTCAGAGCGCCATTGGAAAAGAAGTGTTCCGTTCCCTTGACGATCCGTCGACTGAAAATAGCCAATCTTGTCAATTTCTCTGGCAAGATTGATCGGGCTGACACTCTTCATTGTTTCATTATCTCTTTTACATGACATGAGAAAGTAGGGCTTAGTAAGTTTATCGAAGTTGTTACAAAAAAACTAAGGATTTACTGTTTCACCAACAAATCTCTTCCTTATGGAAGAGGGCGGGAGGTAGGTTTTGTATCTATTAGGAGGAAATCACATTCATCCCCGTGGTCCCCACCCACAGCGGATCCCAACAAGGGGGACATTCCATCGGAGTGCCAGGGTTGCCACAGGGATATAGTTGCACTGCTTCGCCGATATAGTTACCACAGCACTGCTTCGGCGTGGATCCACCCGCTCACTCTGGAGTTTAATGCAAGACCTAGTCCAAGCCGGTTGATCGCGAGTGAGTTCACTCCCGAACGCGTGTCTAGAAGAGTCCGGTGCCAAAGCAAGTTTATTGAGACGTACAAGGAATGTTCCCCAAAGTACGTAACAGCAGGTATCTCTGGATGCAAAGAAGAAAGCACAAGAAGAGTAATTGGAAAGCAATTACTCCCCTTGTGCTAATTTATAAAGACAGGTCCCTCAATTCTCTCCAACACCAAGAAAAACAACTTGTGAAGAAAAAGAATGCTTAAGAGCCCCCCTCTATCCCCTGTTCAACTTCGTGTTTTCTTTCGAACGTGCTCCGTGTCTCTGAGTAGCTAACATTAACACAATCATTCAAATTCAAAATACAAATTTAGAAAATCCTAGGTTATTATTAATTCAATGCTATAGTAGTTTTATTGAATCCTGAAATAACTTCTACCAAAAACATATTAACCATAATGTCCTTTTTTGATAGACGTTTTGAAAAATCCAGTTGAAGACAAGTAACATCATTAAATGGAAAAAATCTCTCATTCTGATTGTTAAAATTGGTATTTCTTAATGTAACGTTTGTCAACATCAAAGGATTGCTGTAGTTTTCCTTTTTATCCCTCCTGCCAGCGGTTTCAGTCTCTTCTCTCCACGCAACAATTTTGACACCGTGAAGGTCACCAAGGCCACCATGTGAGTTGCAAGGGCTGCGATTGCCCGTTTAAGTCAATTAATACTAATTAAAGAAGAGAAGCAAACGATGAAAAAAGTTTACAAGAATTAAGATAAAAAATACATTCGTGTTCTCGACACGATACTGGTCAGGGTGCAGATAATAATCTGCGAATATGAAAAATTTAAGCGAATTCGGACGTGGTGATTTGTTGTTGTTATCATTTAAAAGATGAAACTAATAAATTGTTTTGTACGAGGTGAACAGTGAATGCCAAAACTGCGACATAAATTTTATGAAGCGGACAATAATAATCGAACTTATTCTCCAGTTCTTAGTGAACGTATATGCTAATATTTGGTAGCACTTAAGTTTGCTTCGATAATGAACAATGGGGAGTAGTGGAACTTGCAACCAAGAGTATAAAGAGAATTTTAAGGGAGTTGGATGTATTCTGGTTTGTGATTTTTACTGATTTGATATAATCAGCTACTATTTCACTACAAAATGCGCAAAAACTAAAATGTTTAACCAAATATGCGTAAACAACGATTTATGGAAAACAAATTTCAATTGCAGAATAAATCTCTTCGATAATGTATTAGTAGGAAGGTGTAAAAAATTGTGAAATTTAAAATTTTCGAAATATGAAGGATTTTAACGAAAATTAAATCTTCACTATTTACTGAAGCGTATTTACCGAGGTCAAATTCTGTCACGTATTATGACGTAAAATATCGTAATGAATAATATATCACCAAGCATTTATCTATTTTACGTCAAAACAATTAAAAACTTTATGACGTGCAATTGGAAGAAGTGAATATTGTACACGTTTTCAAAATTCCGTAATCCCTACACTCAGCCTAGTCCTACAAGAAATTTGAATACAGAAAAGAAAGCACTTCGATATAATAAATTCTCTCAGCCTTGGACTCCCTTTCTAAAGAAACTACCAGGGGGCGGAGCCAACAAAACCACGTCCGCGACGATGAGGTTGTTGTAGACATTTGACACATCACGATTACTTCCTCTCAATGCAAACCTAAAAACAAACTTCCAAGAAAAAAGAACTCCAAAACATCTGCGCCTGCTTGAAACACGCTGAAAACAATCAGCTTGCGGGGCGGCATATTAGACACATGCACTAAGAATAACCCGATCCAAAAGCATCCTCTTTCACATCAAATTTCACTCTCATGTACAAAAAAACCATTCAACATTAATATTGACAAAATATTTATATTAAACCTTTTCAAAAGGGCACAGTTCTACATTCACAGCAATTTTTCTTCTCAGCAATTTTTGGAACACTCTTTATATATGTAGAAATTAGACGCCTCAATATTCGTACTCATTACATTCCCACAATATATTGAAAGACAATATTTGAAAAATATACCGATTAAAAGAGCCAAACGTTTAGCGCAAACACGACTACGTTGCAAAAACGAATATGAGCACTTTCAGTGTTAATGTATTTTCCCAAAATGTATTTAATAAAATGTGAAAATTTGTATTGTGTTTCAGTGAATAGAAAAGGTAAAAGTTCATAGTTCAACTCTGAACGCCTACTAGAGTATAGTAAAGATAAAATTTCCTTTAGTTCATACTCAACTCTGAATGGCCTGGTAATTTAGCTGCATCACTGAAATGAGTATTATGTTGGTGGCAAATATATTTCCATGAATTTTTATACACATTCGATTTTAAAATAAATCAGCTCACTATTTCCAGAATGCGTGAAAAATAATCACTACATTCTTGAATATTAATTACATCTCTGATAAAGTACACTCAATCATGTGATACCAAAAATTCTAGTTTTGCTTTTAAGTGTCATAATTCTTTCACAGAGGTAAGTTTCTAAAAATACTCATACCAAGAGTACCAAACACTAATTTGATACATTCCTTTTTAACATGGCAATATTTTTAGTTTTTCGAACACTTAAAAATATATTGACAATTATTTGTTTGGCATTACATAGAAACTCATTGTAAATGAAGACAATTTTGCGTTTAGACAGAACTTCAAATGCGCACAATTTCAACTACCCATCCCCTTTGTTCATAATTACGTTCGCATATAAAAGAAATAGCGTAAGCTCTCATTAGCCATTATTTTAAAATCTCGACGACCTTACTTTGGTATGACGCTATCTTTCTGCTTCGTATCACGACGCTCCGTCCTATCGCACGTGGAGGAAACTGGACGGTTCTTACGTTGGAGGTTTCTGTTCTCTCGAAGCTTCGAATAGTATGGCCAGACTCGTCACAGCGCTCCCACATCACAAAATGGGACTGAATCTGATTTGCAATTCTCCGCGTGCCTTCTTGCCAACTCGCGCATCCCCATCGCCATGTTCCTTGCACGCACAGCACACACAATGAGAGCCCGTGGAGGGGCGCATCCGGTGACATCACACCGCTCACGCAACTAAAGCGCTTCCATTGCCGGTTGTCGAAACCTCGAAACCTGCTCGTCTCTCACAGCGCGAGCATTCAATGCAGTTATGGCGATGTGACCATCTCCGACTCTCAGATCACTCTGCATGACCAGGACAACTGCGGTTCACTATTTCCCGAGGTAGGAGTACGTCATGGAAGAATTTCATTACGTCGAAATACTTCCATCTCCTTCCGGTAAAACCATCTCCACTCAATCTTTTATCTTTTATTAATTCCTACCTATGAGTATCTCATAAGTTCCCCAACGTGTTTCTCGCAAGTTAACCTGAAACAACATTTACATATTTTTATTTTTAATTATCAAATTGGTTAGGTTTAAATTAAACTTCAAAGGAGACAAAAAGGACATGGTTTGAAATATCTGCCGCAAACATCGAACACTTTCCTTTCCTTTTGGCAATATCCTCTAGGATATTAAAATAGTTTCCATCGTAACATATTCTATAATACTTCTACAAATTGCATATAGTGTATAATCTATTTCATTTGTTTACTATCATATCAAAAATAATAAGGGCACAATTGGTTTGAGTAATGAGGTAAAGTATTTAACTGAATCAATTAATGTACGTGGCAACGTGCGACGTTGTCATCTCTTTGGACCTCAACAAAACAAGAGCACTCGACAGCACTGCGTAAATTGTTTGCAGTGGGTGTGTCACATTAAGCCAATCTTTGTGAAATCATCTTTTTTTGATAATGAAACATTCGTAATGAAGACTCTAGATGTTTTAAATAATTTTGTCACTATGCCTTGTTTAATAAATATATTACACTTACAGCACAAAATTTTCAAAACTAAATATCTACAGGCATGTATTTGCATATATTGGTTTAAAGGCATTCAATAAGATGCAAACTTCTACAGGCCATCCCTGGCATCCCTAACAACTATTGTACTCAAGTTGTGATTTAAATTACTACTGTATGACCATAAAATTGCTCGTCTAATTGTAAGTTATTTGCCGCAGTATGCTAGTCTATTTGGTACTATTAGTTTGAGTAATAAGGTAAAGTTCTCACTAGTAAAAATTTAAAATCCATGCCGTTGGATGAGGAATTACGTAGCTTCAGGTTTCTTGTGGAACAGCTTATTCTATCTTAGAGGCCAAAAAATGTAAGAATGTTTTGTAATCAATCCATGGTTTTAGCATCATGTTTGTATGTGCATTCTCATTAGCCTACAATGCCTTGTTGAAATCCTAATCCACCGAGCTGATTGGCAAACATTCAAGAAAAAATACTAATATCGTAAAACTGCACAAACGATATCGATGCTATGGTTGCCCATTTTAATAACGCCGTCCTTCATTTGCCATCCCGAACTCGTCGGGCCATGCACGACCACTTCCCTGTGGCATTGAACGCTGATTGTGCAACCGCAGTCCGTAATCGAAAGAGGGCATCAACAAAACTTAGTAGGTTATTAACCATGGAAAACCTAATAAATTATAAAAGATCCCGAGCCAGAGCTGGAGTAACGATACGGGAAAGTAAGGTTGCGTCGTGGAGAGCCTACTCTACAACTTACCGTTCATCCCGAGCATTGTGAAGTATCCGACGGATGGATGCAATACTCCCTTCGCCGTCTATCTCAGGGCTTATGGTAAATGGCATTCTTTTAACCTGTCCACAGAAATTGGCTGAAGAAATTGCCTTTCTAATATATCTCCAGCTCCGTACACCATCCTTCTGGCTTTCAAAAAACGAAAAGAAAAATGGAAAACTGTAAATAAGATCTCTCGAGTCGCGTGGGGGAAGATTACAATGCCTTTTAACCGTGAACGACCTCTCCTGTGCCCTTGCTGGTGCGAAAGATTCTGCTCCAGGACCAGACCAGATACACACATTCGAGTAGGTTTTCTTTCATCAAGATCTTTCCGCGTCTGCATTGGTGACGTGTTAGAAAACGGTATTCTAACGTCTAGCGACCAGTTAGAAAACGATATTCTGCGATATGTGCGTCACTCTATGATTTATATTGCATCAGTTATCTGAGAGCCTGTTCGCTGTTCGTGGACGACTGTAATTTTTTGCTCCTCCAAGAGCGTGCAAGTTATCGAGAGGCCGCTATAACTGGTGCTCAACAAACTGCAGGAATAGAGCGATGAAAGTACTCTACATCAAAAACCACTTGCATGCACTTTTGCAGAATCAATTACCTCCATACTCACCCCGAGCTTTTTCTTGAAAAACAGCAGCTTCCATTCGTTGAATCCTCAACCTTCCTTGGGCTGACATTCGAAAAGAGCTTAACCTGGCAAAAACATATCCGTAAACCGACGTGCACCACCTATGAATCTCCTTAGCACTCTAACTTGTAGATCTTGGGGTGCAGACCGTGTTTGTCTTTTGCGTTTGTATAGAACTCGCATCCGCCATATCTTGGATTACGGATGCTCAGCGTCTCCATCAACCTTCCGGCATATACCATACATTATGCCGGCATAAGGATTAGTTCAGGCGCCTACAGACAACATCGAATGCATTAAGAGGCTGGAGAATCAGAGCCAAAGGCGAGATATCCTGAGTGCCTCCCCTGGCGCGAAATTATCGAATGTTGATACCACCTCGCGCCAAGCAGTCCTCCATCCAACGCACTTGACATATGCACTTAGACCATCGTTTGCTTTTGTGTATTTGCTTCTCGCGTAGTCTCGTTCACCAGAACGTGAGACCACGCGCGAACAGAGCAAATGCACCGTCCACAGGTTCGCTCGATCTCCGCCAGCAGAAGATAGATCTGTAATGCAAAACTATAATTGATAACAAGATGTAGTATACAATCGTTTATTAAAATTATCAAACGATTTCCACTCAACACAAAGGACAGGGCAGGCCGCAAGGCACCAATTCAACTAATTGAAATGTTAACTAATTTTGTTTTCATCACTTTGAAGTCCCACATCTAATTATTGAAACATCCCCCTTAATTATATAATGATTGAGAGTATTATGATAGAGATCAGAATATAATGATTGAAATTTATTATTATTAGGATTATTATTTTATCCTCTTCTTATTGATTAATTTCTAATCAAGATCATTAATATAAGAATTTATAAATTAATAAATTATATAATGAATGTAAATCTATATTATTTGGAAAAATAGGAATATCATTCATATATATATATATATATATATATATATATATATATTGTGACATTGGTAAATAAACTATTCTCAGTAAATTTATTTGTAAAGGGACAGGTGTTCTTTCTCGTGAATGGGCTCAGGTTATTAATCAAACACCACTGTTCCGTGAACAAAATAAGCTGAACTGTTGTATTAATTCTATACAAATCACTAATGATACAATATCTATGGTGGTCTTTACCCTTTTTCTTTCCTTATAACCCAGAATCACTGTTGGTCTCTCGATCTTATCGATCGAAAATGTTACCGTTACTTCTTCCACTACGAGCGTCCGGCGGCTTCGAGGACCCTCAGGTTGCCTCTCGCGCTCTTCGCTCCTTGCCGGGGTCGTTTCGCGGGACCAGCCGAGGGTGAGGCGCTGCGCTTCGAAGTACGTTCTCGCGCCAGTTCTCGATCCACTCGACGTCTTTTTTGATCTGTGTTACTCCAAATGGCAGCTATCACTTTGGCAATATGTCGATCGACTATTGATTGTTATCACTGAAATTTTCCGTCAATTAATCTTTCTGCACTCGTTCGTTCGCGATACTGGTTGCTTTTCGATCATGAGCAACCCAGATACGTCCTTCCTCGCCGGCGGCCAATGAACACTGACTCCTCGCGGCCTCGTTCCCACGGTCGGCCAACCGACGACACCTCGCCGCCGTAACCGTTTTCGTATTTGTAGGCGGCGCCTCTTGCAACCGTTCTGCCGTGTTCGTGCTTGATGTCTCGCCGTTTTCTTTGGGTGGAAACGCGGTGCGTTCGTACCCCCTCCCCCTTTTTGTGGATTTTTCTCCGGAAGATTCAATGACTTAATGGTCTATTCTTGTCCATTGCCTTCTCTTGTTGGAGCAGGTCTTAGAATTGTAAAAATTATAATGTCCCACCACTTCTCTGTTGTCGTTGACTAGTTTAGCCACGTTTGGGTTTGTTATCTGTTCAATGATGTACGGCCCCTCATATAATGGAAAAAATTTTGCGTATAACCTTAGTTTAGGGTTAGAAACTTTGGGAACACGCAACAATATCTACTCCTCATGAAATTCATATGTTTTCTTCTTTGACTTTGCCTTCCTGTGCTGGGCTTCGGTACTTCTATCTAGTCAACCTGTTGTTTCAGTCTTTCTTCTATCCCCTCCTCCGATAACACGCCCATTACATATTTCTAATTCCTCTCCCCATTCCCATGTCATCTCGATTCTCTGGCCTAGTTCTACCACTCCGTGGTCAAGTTAATAATCGCGCGTCGTTCCGGATAAAATCTGTCCCTATAATCATCGGATACAACAACTTCTTTACTACTAGAGCTACCATACGTACTTCTGATCGCCAATTTCAGCATTAAACATTATTTGTTTCGTGATGAAACGACTTCTTCTGAGTGGCTCCTATCACGTACGCCCTAATGTGGGCAAGCACATTACTTATTTCCTTTCGCAATCAACTCATTTATAAAATTCCTCTGATATAACTGTTGTAGTACATCGAGTATCAACCAGTGCTTCCGTTACCACCCCTTCGCAATCTACCGCTTTGATCGTGGGACATTTCTCATGCGAACTTCCGAACTTTTTCTCTACCACGGTTGTGATTCATAGGACACCGACTGAATCGTATTGATAGGGACCACATTCAGCTCTTCTTCCCTTGTGTCCGTCGTAGGGTCGCCTGTCATCACGGACTCTATCTGTTTAAAGATGTTCCCTGTCCTCCACTTTGGACAGGCCGTGTTGATTGATTGGGCGCACCTCGGTTCGTTCTCTCTCTTCTTTTCGACGGTTTGGGTTTGTCCACCCCCAGCCAATCCGGTCTTTGATTCTCGGTTCCGATTGCCATCAGCTTCCTGTCTCGTGTCGCGTCCACTGGTTGCCTGCCACCACCATTCCACTTGTCTATTGACTGGTTCCGTTCTTAACGCGTTCGTTTCCTTCCTCTTATTCTTCCAGGGTATTGGCAAATGTTAAATCATATCCTCCTAATGCGTTCATAAAGCTCTATATTGGTATGGTTCGAACACATGATTATTTTGGATCGACACGAAACTGACGTCAATAAACATAATTCTTGATACTCATTGGGGACGTAGTGTCCTACAATCTCAACACGTTACGTCACATATTCCTGAAGTTCCCATCGACTGAGTATAATAACCATTCATTAGATTTAACTTCACATTCATTTTGAATCTCATCGTTCCAATACCGCTCCTTAGAATCGGTCTTCAATTTCGCTGGCGTCCCCGGAAATACATCAAAGTGTCAGCGTCCGGGCATTCCCCTCCAACATCAAATACAAAAACTGGACCTTGCATCTTTCCGACGTGTTGATCACAGCTAGGTGTCGTTCCGCTGCCACATGAATGCGCATGGGTTTTCGATCATCTCGAAAACTTCCAATGATTTTGGAGGCGTCAAAGTTGGTATTCCGCCCGCACTAATGGGCGTTGTCCGGCATTCTTTGATTAATTCCACATCAGATTGCAGGGATGATACCTTTTCTTCGCACCTTCGTACATTCTTATGTATGTTCGCTCTCTTGCTCTCCGCCGTCTGGATTTCATTCCGAATCTGGTTTGTACCTCCTCGCTTTGTGCATTAATCTTCTCCTCAAGTTGTTGATGTAGGTCGGTTTTCAAATCCCCATGAATTTGTCAATCAGGATTCTATCATCTTCTGATCCTGCTCTACAAATTTCCTGGCGATGGATTGGTTTGAATCTCGACTTGTTCCGCTATCTTCTTCATTTTCTGCTGGGTTTCCTCGATTTGCTTGTTAATAGAGTCCTATTTGTTTTTTTATTTCCTCCATTAACTTTCCGTTCTGTTCCTCGATTGCCTTCTTTTGTTCTTCCATCATCTTCCTACTCTGTTCTTCTGCCGATTTCTCAATTCGTTCTTCAATCGCCGTAAGCCACTTTTCCGATCTTTTTCTTGTTCCTCGATTACCTTCTTTTGTTTTCTTCCGCGATTTCTCAATTCGTTCTTCAATCGCCATAAGCTGCTTTTCCGATCTTTTTCTTGTTCCTCGATTACATTCTTTTGTTCTTCTGCCGATTTCTCAAGTCGGTCGTTGATCATTTCATTATTAGCATCAAACCTGATGTCTTTGCTTGTACTCTGACTTGGGTTCCTGCTACCTGGTTCATCGGCGTTGATGGGCTTTCTTCTTTATCGAAAATAATCGCCCGACGTGTCATCTAATTCCTTTAACTCAGGATTCCTACTATCCAGGAACGTACTTCCGCCGATTCCTTCATCCGAGTCTTCTACACGCTCTATCTTCTCATTCCGTTCCAACATCGCCTTTTGAGCCTCCATTTTGCTGTCGCAATCTAATTTCTTGTCTTCAGCTGCTTCGTATCGTTCCTCATTTTCTCAATCCTTTTACTGCTTCCAGCATAATCTGCCTCAAGCTCGTCTACGCTCATAATACTACTGCAACTGTTTAATTTAATTAGTCTAATTCCCAAGTAGTGTATTGAAACAATGGCTATCAGTGATTCTAGGCATTAGCTGAATACTATTCGTTTAAATTTTACTTAAGAAAACCACAATTGTATAGTCTACTATGACCAGCAATTTTCACTATACAGTTACCATATGACATACAAATATCCCTCTGCAAACAAATGTTATCACCTACTGCACATAAATTCACTACACAAAATACCAATATAAACATCACATATCAAAATAATACTAAATAACGCTACAAATTCCCATAGAAAACATTGGCATACACAATTTCAATTCAAATTCACAACAATAATCCACAGTCTCATTCCACACCTCCTACAGCTTCCCTCATAATGACACAAATATACTATATACAGCTTTCAAACCTTATTCCTCCCAAAATTCCAACAAATCAGTATTAATTCCCTTCACTGTTAATTACTTTCATTCTGCTAATAAACAATGCCCCTCTACACCTGAGCTGTTCTACTTTAGATGATTCTGACAATTATCTTGTAGATTCATGCCCTTATGCTCAAAATAATTGGCATATACAATTTACACCAAATGACATTAACTTCTCTTGTATTCATTACATGCCTACAAATTCTACCACTAATTTCCTTGCTTTATCAATATTGAAAAACAATTCACTTAACTGTGGTATATGTTACTCATGTACACAAATAATTATTCTATATTCTAATCACTTATACATATTCCTTTACACATACACAAATAAATTACTCTGCATACTGTTTTCTGGATTAACTTGATACATATTTAACTAAATAACATTTACATTCTGAGTTACCATTGCCTGTCAATATTTCTATAATTGCTTTTATATTTCCTCAGTATTTACCTTTACATAAATGACAATAATAAATTTCTACTACTTTTTCCCAGTAGGCAATTGCACATGCACACTGTTTTATTTCAATATTTCCTGTTCAAACTATGTTTCTTAAGAAAATTATTACACACAGTTCATACAATTTAAAGTCCATTAGTTTATTCCTTCAATTATATATGGTCTCAGTACTGTCTTCAATTTATTGCAACACTATATAAATACCCTTGTTAAATTAATCCCCTGAGCCACATTTCTTAAATACACGAGTCCATACTGTTCCGGGCTTTCCAACTGCTTGACATTACCGGGTAGGCCAAAGCTTGTTCTCAGTAAATTTATTTATGAGGGACAGGTGTTCTTTCTCGTGAATGGGCTCAGGTTATTAATCAAACACCACTGTTCCGTGAACAAATCAATGACTATTGTCATTCTTACAAATCACTAATGATACAATATTTATGGTGGTCTCTACCCCTTTTCTTTCATATAACCCAGAATCACTGTTAGTCTCTCGATCTCTTATCGATCGAAGAAATATTTACCGTTACTTCTTCCACGAAGGCGTCGGCGGCGGGACCCTCAGGTTGCCTCGCGCTCCTTCGGCTGCTTGCCGGTCGTTTCACTTGGGACCAGCCGAGGTGAGGCGCTGCGCGCGCTTCCGAGAATACGTTCTCCTTTACAAATCTCGATCCACTCGACGTCTTTTGATCTGTATTTACTCCAAATGGCAGCTATCACTTTGGCAATATGTCCGATCGACTATTGATTGTTATCACGCTGGAATTTTCCGTCAATTAATCTTTCTGCACTCGTTCGCGATACTGGTTGCTTTTCGATCGCGGGCAACCCCAGATACGTCCTTCCTCATGACGTGGCCGAACACTGACTCCTTGCGGCCTCAATTACGGTCGGTAACCGACGACACCTCGCCGCCGTAACCGTTTCAAACGGCTGAGCGCCTCTTGCAACCGTTCTGCCGTGTTCGTGTGATGTCTCGCCGTTTCTTTGGGTGGAAACGCGGTGCGTTTCAATATATATATATATATATATATATATATATATATATATATATATATATATATATATATATATATATCATTGATTATTGTTTAAAACTTTAGGATTATTATATATATTTTTACAAGATCAAGTCTTAACATTCAGATTATCCTTAGCATTACGTTTTAATATCTCATTCAGGCTCTCGGCCCATTTCTCGCATATCTTTTGTGAAGGGTGGGGTCAGTCCTATAGCGATCATCGCCTTGAGTCACCGGTATTCCCTACTTTGTGTCTGTGAGAGAGGAATTTTCAGATGTCGATGCTCACTTTTACGAAGTTGACATTACTGTTCCCCCTTACTTTTGCAGCTGTGACAAACGCTTTCTTGTAAGGAGGTCGTCCAGTCTCCCCACAGATCAAGCGCTCCCTTTGTCGCCATTCCGGACTCGGTATACCGGCGACAAATGCGACTGACCACTTCCTTACAAGTAGCGTTCTGACGGTGCCGAGAAAACAGGCCGAGGCGGAACTTGCTCTTCCGACATGTACGGGAGTTCGAGTCAGTGCGCCAGTGGTGGCCGAAACGAGGCAGAGCCCCTGAGCATTCGAAATTTTCTCTCCCGGACTGTAAGTCCAAAAACCGGCGACAGGAACGGCGATCAGTGAGAGACTGACTACCTCTCAAAAGTCTTTTATAGAGAGCTTCAAAAGTGAAGGGGGCACACAAGCGAGCATCGCACGTGACTCAACGGAACCTGTTTTTCCTGTGAGTCAAACGGAACACGCAGACGGGGTCCTTGTTCCTCGTCTCATTTCTGGTGAATAAAGTAACCTTTCGTAATTGTGTTTAACGAATGCGGTATCTTGTACTCAGTGCATACAAATTGTTTGCATTTCTGATTTATATATTCCTGTTTGTCGCGATAAAACAGACCCTTTGGACGGGGTCTCGCCTCGCCTCGTTTCTTCTCGCCTCGTTTCATGCTCTGGTGATGCACAAACATTTCCTAATTTTGATAAATTTATGTCTACGTCTTTACGTCAATTTCTTTTGCATTACAGATCCATTTCAACTTGCTGGAGGAGATCGAACAGACTCTGTGTGATCGAACAGACTCTGTGTGATCGAACAGGCTGTTCCTCGCCTCGTCTTAAGTTCTTGAGACTGCCCAAATAGTTCTTAATAAACGAATAAGCATCATGGCTTAGATGCATTGTACATCAAAAAATACTTTTCGTTTTCATTACAGATCCATCTCGTCTTGCTGGAGAAGATCGAACAGAACATGTAGAAGGGGTGTTTGAGGATGATTGTTTCTCGTCTTGTCTCATGTTCTGGTGAGTGCCCTAATATTTTCGAATCGTGATAAACGAATTAGGACTTTATATTGTACAATTATACTCCCTTCTTTTGCATATCAGATCCATCTTCTCCTGCAGGAGGAGATCAAACAGAAGTAGACGGGGTGTTTGCTCCTTTTCTTGTCTCATGTTCTGGTGAGTGCCCAGACTTTACCTAATACGATTGCAAGCTACATCTTGTACGTTAAATATACCATCTTTTGAATTACAATTTGATCTCCTCGTGCTGGAGGAGATCGAACAGAACCTGTGGACATGGTGATTGTTACCCGCCTTGTGTCATGTTCTAGTGTGTGCACAAATGTTTTCTAAATATAATAAACGAAAGCAAGCTTTATATTGTACATGAATTATACACTCTTCTTGGTCGCCTGTCTCAAGGGACCGTGATGTCTTAATACTAGCGACCCCTGCTAGAGCAGTAGTCAAGATGACTCTGCAGGAAATGAAAAACTCCGCTTGAACCGACCAATTACTCTCTAACAGAGAAGGAACTCTCCAACAGAGAAAAAGAAACCTGATATATAACCCACCCTAGAATGAAAAAACCTAAGAAACTATGGGTCTCCTCTGGAACTTAAATGGCTTTCGTTCCCGTTTGGACGAATTGAAGTCAATAATCTCTATGCATATACCCGTGTTTATCTTCCTGCAGGAAACACATTCTGAGCACTCCCCTCACTCTACGCGGCTTTTGTCGCTACAGGCGATGGCTAGCTATACACGATGTCTTCCGCGTCCATGGCAGAGTCGCCAGTCAGGTATCTAAAGAAATAGACATACGAACCACTATCCAGATATCTTGGGTTCGTGTGAATTTCAAACTATTTCTCTTACCATCTGCAACGTTTATCTGGACAAGTATCACAGAAAGAACTGGAAGATGCCAGGTGACTGCACCTTTTGTTATTGTGCCAATTGCTTCAACGCCTCCAACCCTGCTTGGAGTGCATGAGAGGCAGGTTGCTATAAAATATAGATAACCAAAACTTAATTCTCCTCAATTCTGGGGAAAGCACACACTTTTCCGTAGCATCCAACACTTTCTGGTGTGTGGACCTAGCATTTTTCCCCTCTGGTTCTACAATTTTCGAGTGGACTGTCCTTGGCGACCTGCCTGGCAGTGACCATTTTCCCATTCCCGTCGACTCCGATCTAAACGTTGCTCGCTCTCCTCGCTGGCTAATCCACCGAGCTGATTGGCAAACATTCATGAAAGAATAACGAATATCGTAAAACTGCACAAACGATATCGATGCTATGGTTGCCCATTTTAATAACGCCGTCCTTCATTTGCCATCCCGAACTCGTCGGGCCATGCACGACCACTTCCCTGTGGCATTGAACGCTGATTGTGCAACCGCAGTCCGTAATCGAAAGAGGGCATCAACAAAACTTAGTAGGTTATTAACCATGGAAAACCTAATAAATTATAAAAGATCCCGAGCCAGAGCTGGAGTAACGATACGGGAAAGTAAGGTTGCGTCGTGGAGAGCCTACTCTACAACTTACCGTTCATCCCCGAAACTTGTGTAGAGAAATGTCCGACGGATGGATGCAATACTCCCTTCATAAATCTATCTCAGGGCTTATGGTAAATGGCATTCACCAACCTGTCACAAAAATTGCTGAAGAAATTGCCTTTCTAATATATCATCCAGCTCACTTACACTATCCCTTCTGGCTTAAAAAAGAAAAGGAAAATGGAAAATTGTAAATAAGACTTTTCGAGTCGCGTGGAGGAAGATTGCAATGTCTTTTTTTCCGTGGATGAACTCTCCTGTGAACCTTGCTTGTGCGAAAGATTCTGCTCCAGGCCAGTCCAGATACACACATTCTGGTAGGTTTTCTTTCATCAAGATCTTTCCGCGTCTGTCGTGGTGACGTGTTATCCCCTAGCGACCAGTTAGAATACGATGTTCTCCAGGGATCTATTTTGTGCGTCACTCTGTTTGCTGTATTGTATCAGTTATCTGGGAGCCTGTGAGAGCATCGCTAATCGTTGACGACTGCAATTTTTCTCCTCCAAGAGCGTGCAAGTAGGTGTCCAAGAGCGTGCTCCTCCAAGAGAGGCAGCTACATTTTGTGCTCAACAAACTGCAGGAATTGAGCGATGAAACAGGATTCAAGTACTCTACCTCAAAAACCACTTGCATGCACTTTTGCAGAATCCATTACCTCCATAATCACCCCGAGCTCGTTGAATTGAATTGAATTGAATTCGTTGAATCCGCAACCTTCCTTGGCCTCACATTCGACAAGAGCTTAACCTGAAAAAAACATATCCTGAAGAATCTGAATACGAAGATGGAGGAGAAAGTTAAGGACACACAGATATATGGAAAGGAAAAAAACGGCTACTCCTGGTCGAAGAAAGTGCCACCTTCCTCTAGTAAACCTCAAAGAAAAGAAATATATTTACGTGTTCCAGGCCCAAAGGGAGCAGCATTGTTTCCAGACTGTAATCTCCAGTATGTTTGGCTCCTATAGTTTTCCTAATGATCTTTCTCTCTTCTTTTTTGAGTTGTTGAAGTTCGTGTTTTCTGTTATGTTCAGTGTTTCACTTGCGTATAGGATTGTTGGTTTTAAGACTGCCGAATTTTTGTCCCTAGAGAGCACTAACCGTAATCCTTTTTGGACTCTTTTTAGACGAAGTTGCTGTGAGATTTTTTAAAGGCGATCACACTGCCACGAATTCTCCAACATTTGAAATATGGGACCCTATTGATTTTACCATATTTTGATTTCAAGCTCGCAATTTCTGTTTTTGGACAAAGAATTCAGTTTTTCTGGAAGAGATATTTTTCTGCAACTGTTTTGTTGTTTCGTTTCATTGTGACTTGCCTGTTTGACGACGATGTAGCTCTCTGTTTGGTGAGGTTTGTTTTGGCTTGTTAAACTCAGATGGGATGTTGTATGGTTCGTATTGTGGGCGTATGATGTAATTACGAATAATAACTGCATTGTTTATGTTATCATTGTGTGAATTTGACGAATGAACTAAGGTGTTTATAATTCTTATCTTTAACGTGGCATATCATCTATTAAATGGACTTCGAGCAATACTATATGGTCAAAATGTATCATACTCTTAATCGATAACAATGTTTGACCTGCTGAGCATTAAACTGTAGCATGCGCGCTATGTTAATAAACCTGTAGACGAGAATATTAATTATTGTGCTGATTGATATTGCGCTGACGATAATACTAGTATGTCGGGCAGCATGTTCTTTGCTGGATAGATTACAACTGTGTTGACAGGGCATGGCGTACGAAAATAACAGATAACATAGTGAACAGCATTGTTGTTTGTCAAGTGTTGAATTTCATTCAGATGATGTTTAACAGACAAAAGTAACAAAAATTAAGTATTCAACGATGAACTAGAAGATGTAGCTCAGTCACACAGATTCCATTATTCCTGCTATATATTTCAAAATCAGGTTCGTTAATTGCTCTCTGAACTGTTGAGATCTGTGGATGAACAGGGCGACTGTGGAGATGGTGTGTGGTAGCAGCGTGATCAGATGACGCGGTGATGGGGATCAGGGCGGTTGGCGGGTGGGGATGGAGAAGCATTAATTAAGACAATTAATCTTGCAGACTGTTGAGTTTTGACGAAAGTTGTTTGAGTATTGTTTAATTGAAAACATATTTAAGTCTTTGTAGTATATAGTTAGACATGTTTTCTTTTTTAATAACAATCAGTAAACAGACAATATGGAAAATTATTGTAACAGATGACTTAGAATGTTAGATGGGTGAACAAGAAAAATGACAAGTCACAATGACGATGAAGAATGTTAAAATATTTGAGTTATGAAAAGAACAACATGATCGATGTTGATTTGAAGTGTGATGGTTCACGAAGTATCGGGCATTACAAATGTTGTTGGTCGGAAGAATGACTGTTTGGGCAACGAACTGGACCAATGGTGTGGTAGTGTTTCGGACGATCAGAGAAAATGGATGGATGGGGACGCGGACGTGGACGGATCGATGGAGTTTGGATATGGATTAGAGATCGTGACATGATGATTCATCGTCACTGAATATAAACGATTGTTTATTAAATTATTTCCAGCAGCAAAATAAGGTAAATCGTATCAAGAATAAACATCCCAGTAAATTGGAAATGGATTATAAACTCTCTCTTGGTTTAACATGATGTAAAAGATAATGTCGGTCGACAACACAAGTAAATATGCGGAAGTGAAGAAAATATGTCAAGTTCGGAAGTGTTTTCAGAAGGTCTAGGTCATTGCACAACGTAGCTCACATAACGATGAGAAAGTTGTCAACCGATATTTTGTAAAACAAGACCGGTATAATTAAATTTGCAAGAGCAAGTAAAAGAAAAATTGCAACGATGGGTACAAGAAGGAGTGATCAAACCAGTTAATAATACAGAGTGGGCCACACCATTGGTAATTATATAAAAACCAAACGGTAAACTAAGGTTCTGTGGAGATTTTAAAGTTACATTAAATGCACAAATTTTAATAGACCACTATCCTATGCCGAAACCAGAAGGAAATATTTTCGAAACTACAATGTGAATGTTTGTGAAAAAGATTTATCAGGAGAAGCTTATCTACTGACTAGATATGGATGAAATATCACTTGAAAATTATGGTAATTAATACAAATAACGGCTTGTCAGTTTCAAGACTTCATATGGCATTGTAGCTTGCACGATATTTCAAGGTTTACTACAAAAATTACTGAGAGAGTACGAAATTGTAGCTAACTTCCTAGATTCTTCCTGCTTGAGACTTCCTAGGCAAAACGGAAGAGAAACAAGTAGAATTTGCGGATGCAGTTACAATTGTAAAAGACAAACTCAAATGTAATTGGGAGAAATGTGAATTTTTTAAGACTTCTATAAATTATTTAGGCCACGTAGTAGATAAGCATGGAATCCGACCAACAAAGGAAAATATTGAAGCAATTAGAAGAATGCCAGCACCTCAAGATGTGAAACAACTCAGCTCATTCTTATGTAAGGTCTCAGGACCACTAGACCAGTTACGGAAGAAGAATGTGAAGTTGATATGGTCAACATAATGTGAAAATGCATTTCAGAATCAGTTAAATTAAAGAGCTGATTAAAACAACAAAATTCGCACTACGCGCCAGATCAACCGCTAATTCTCACGGCGTAGCCAAAAATGGTATTGGCGCTGTGTAAGCTTAACTACTACACGCCAGAGGCATTGACGTACCAATTGCATTTGCATCTCGTGAAGAATGACGCACAGAGAAATTATGGACAATTTGAAAAATAAGCGTTGTAATATTGTTCAATCAAAAACAGATATTTCAGAAAAGAACAGGAAGAATTAAAACGATGGGCAATTTTCCTCTCTGATTATGACTTTGAATAGGTCAACTTCACAGCACGGCAACACAGGTGCGCTGTCGAGGCTGCCGTCGGGGCCAGACGAGTCATTCGACAAATCGGAAGAAGCCTGCGCGTACATAGACCTTGAGGATGGCGACGCCCTGTTACGGTTGCCGCTGGACGGAAAAAGGTTTGCGCAGGTAACACGAGAAGACAAGCTGCTAAAACAATTAGGTTGTTATGTGAGTAAAGGTTGGCCAACAAGGAACTTAAATCAATTCAGAAGACTTAAATCAATTTTTGTTAAAGAAAAACGAGTTATCAATGCAAGACGGGGTGTTAATATATAATTGTGAAGATAACGTAAGAGCAGTAATTCCAAAGAAGCTGCAAGCATAAGTATGAGATTGTTTTTGCTCAAGTTGTACATTGGACATTGGGGCATTACGAGGAGAAAAACGGTTGCTAGAAGATATGTGTGGGAATGTCAAAGATGAAAATTTGATACGTAGTTGTAATGTGAATACATTACAGACAGAACCAGTCAAGTTCGCCGAAGCCCTTTTCGAGCTGGTCAAAAGCTGAAAAACCATGGGAGCGAATACATATTGATTATGCTGGGCCGTGTCAATGTGGCTAGTAGTTACGGATGCATTTTCACAGTATCCATAGTACGATATCCATAGTACAATATAAGTATCCACAGTATCCATAGAGACGCATACCGCAACAACAGAAGAAACAATTCAACTGTTAACTTGAAAGTTTTCATAATAGAAGGCTTACCAAATTGTTGATAATGGGAACAATTCATCACACATGTTGAAATTTTGTATAAATGGCATTCAACACCTTAGGACGGCTCCATTCCACCCACAGTCAAACGGGGGAGCAGAGGGATTTGTACGCACGTTCAAAAGTACCATGCGTACCAAAAGATTAAGCACTACAGCAGCTACTAGTAACATACAGAGCAACTCCGGTAGGTAACGAAGAAAAAGTCAGCGGAACGACTTCATGGGAGGCAGCCGAGGACGTTACCAGCACTACTAGTACCCGTCAAACGCCCGAAGCAATTAGCGAATACAAGATTCAAAGTTAAAGATAAAGTTCGGTCGTTCGGTCGTTCAAATCTTATCAAAAGTATATTCCAGCAGTGATTCACGAGACCATAGGCTATAGAATGTATCCTATGCAATCGGAAAACTGCATGACAAAAAGGCATGAAAACCAGATAACAAAAAGGTGGAACACGCATAGAATAGACGACACACAACAGAGGATTAATGTTCCTTGTAATTTTCAGCCGGCTACAATGCGGATGATGGAACCAGCCATCACACACGAGCCAGCGGCTCGGCCGGCAACATCATCAGACGACACATCCCGAGCGGGGGTGCGAGCAGAGGCGGAGTTGACCGCGCCGAACCTGGCAACCGGACCTTCACCCGCTCCGCAGCGGAGGTCACGTCGTCATCTGTGGGCACCATACACAATAAAATGGGGAGAATGTGGTATCCCAATCCCAGAGAGGTTGAGTTACGCTCCGCTGAAGTGGAGGAGCACAGCCCACTCCCTTCCCACTCACCGGGTGGTGGGGTATAATCATTGAGTGAGTAGTTGAATCCTCCAGATACAACAGTACTGATGAGCGCACAAACTTTTCTTATTGCAGGCTACTTGCACCACGATTAATTCATTATATTTTGCAATTTTGATGTGTACTTATTAGAGTGAGTGCACAAACATTTCTTATTGGGTTAAAGGAATGCAAGCTTACATCTTGTACGACAATTATACCATATTTTGCAATACAGAACTCCTGAACTGATCCTGTGAACGGTGTGTGTTTCCTCGCCTCGTCTAATGTTCTGGTGAGAGCACAAATATTTTTTAATTGTGATAAACGAATGCAGGCTACAACTTGTACTCCAATTCATTCATTTCCTTTTGCATTACTGATGCATCTCCTCCTGCTGGAAGATATCCACTTTTATCCACTTTTGTCGTTACCAATGGTCGGTCGGGATTGAGAGTTTTTTTTTAAATATTCTAATAGTTTGTAATTTATCCCTAATTTAATAATTTTTTACCAGCATTGCTCAAAGGAACAATAAATCTATCTTCTATCTAATATTTTATTCTTCCTCTAATATAATTTAAATCAGTTGAAAGAAAAAAAATGAAATAAAATGCAAACTACGCGTCGATTCTGCAACCACAGTTCTCCCCAAATCTTTTGCTGAAAAAGCTTGTGATCCCTAGCCCAGCGCCCGCCGGGCGCCGCACCGAAAGTCACCCCTCTTCGTATATTCTAACTCGTTGGGGCCGGCCGGATAAGCCGTTTCGGCTCCCCCAATTAACGGACAGCGGTCCCAAATATGAAAAGACCGGGACAAGGGCCAGCATTCCCCCCCCCCCCCTCACCCCACCCCCCTCGCGTGTTTGCGGTGCGGGGAATTGTCTCCGGGAAAATAATCCCCCGCGGGCCCACAGCCTCTTTTTAAATATATTTTTAAAAACGTTATTTTGGGGGCAATCGCCCTCAGTTTATTATTCCTCGTTCAATACTCTCCTGAATAAAACCACTTGCTCTAGACCAGCGCTTGTTTTCCCTAAAGTGCAGGCGGGGCGCATGTTGATGGACTGCCGGACAGGATTTGGGCATTTAATTTGAGGGGGTTCTCTCCAAGACCTAAATTAAAACTCAATGCACCTTTTGAAAACCAAATGACGGAATGTGCATTAAGAAAAAAAATTTGCGGAAATGGCTTGATAAGTGAGTGTTTGTTTAACTACCGCACGGGCGTCAGCGAATATCTCCTGAGTTTGTCTTCGTGCAATTCTCCAAACTGCTTTTCCTCTAATCACTTTGATAATCACGATTCTATAAGTTATTTAATCTTCTGAAAAAAAATCAAGCCATTTAAAAAATGAAACTAGGGGTGCTAAAACAATTGAATTTTCATAGTTATTATTTTCTATTTTTTTGGGTCAGGAATGCTTTTTGCCCCTCTTTCTCCCCAGATGCCATTTATCATCCAGGGCCTCCTTCGATACCCCTTTTTTTGGTGACTCAGTGAAGAAATCCTTCCTCCCAAACCTTTTGCCCGGGGTAGCCTTTTGGCCCATCTCGTCCTCTACTTTACATATAAACGAACCAATGCGGAACCCCATCTTTTTCCCCTATTAACGGGGAATGATAACAAAAGTGCTTATTTGTTTAAAATTTTAAAGTTAACTTCTAATTAACAACAGGATTAAAACAAAAAAAAAAATAATAATAATAATAATAATAATAATTAATAATAATTTTTCTATCAATGAAAAGTAAATGAAAACAGATCACGGTGGTAAACCTTAGAAGAGTGTTTACGAAGGATCTGACATTTCTGTACAGACCAGGAAGAAGATAAAATAATAATAATAATAATAATAATAATAATAATAATAATAATAATAATCTATTCATATTTAAAAGAAGTTTAATAAATATTTATTTAATTTATTTATAAAAAATATTCTCAGACAATTCACAATACTTTCTTAAAAATTTGATAAGTATCAATTTTCCCTTTAGTTTTTTTCCTTTTCCCTACTCCCCAAAATTTTAAAAAAAGCTTTCTCAGCTCTAATTCATGAAAAAATACAGGATCAGGCATCAACTCTTTTTTGGCAATGTTTGAAATTTGGGGTTCTATGCTTAAGCGGAAGCACCGAACGATAAAATTTTTAATAGAATGTCTAAAAATCAGTATGAGGACGTTTCTCTGATCCCTTTTTAAAAGTCAAGGTTTAAGGTCCTAAAGCTTCTTTTTAAAATTATATAATTATAAGTTTTTAAACCTCCTCACCGTTGGATGAGTCAAAAAAAGTTTCTTTCTAATTAAAAAAGAATTTATCATTCCCGAATAAAAAAAAGTTCTATTCCTAATGGTTCTAAAAATTATAAAAATTTTTATTTTTTTGCACTGTTCGCCATACTAAGTAAAATCATTGTGCCTTTTTGACAAATTCAACATGCGATATGGCGTTAAACGGTGTTCTTGAATACTTGTCAATTATTTTTTCTGAAATTTGATAGGTTTTTTTCAAATTTGTTTCATGCGTTTCTCTCTTTCAAAAACAAAAAAATTGAAGATGTAGAAAACTAAATAATGCAGCCGTTAGACGTAGTCCCAAAGCGCAGCTCTTTTGGCCATGCAGTGGCCAAAAAAAATTAAAAACTTAAATATGGTCTTAAATATTTATTGTTTCTTTCCAAAGCATTCAATTATAATACAAGTACAGATAAAAAAAAATGCATTAATGATTTTTAAAAAAAAGGAAAAATTTATAATGGGTGCGTTGGACGAGTTCCCGCGGAGTTTGTTACGATTGGCGCGCAGGACGGAAATTTAAACTGCAAATGCAACCCCCACTGGTGTTTGTGGGGTTTCATTTACGCGAATTTCTGTGATTTTTCAACAAAACCTTACATTTTTAAGTTAAAAATGTAACTCTGGTGTCTGAAATTCTATTTCTTTAAAAACCATATTTTAAAAAATTTGGTCGCGTGTGAGAACCCAAAAAGCTTATAATACAAGTCTTTTAGGAGAGGGTTATTAGAATACAGTTATGAATTTGTGTTTTAAATTGATAATATAAAATTTTTATTAGTTAAGAAAAATAGGGAAAATTATATAAAAAAATATTTAAATTTTTTAGTTCTTGAAATATTTTAAAATTTTTTAGAATTTTTTTTAAAATAAATATATTTTGGCAATCTTAATTTGAAAAGAGCAATTTGGGAAACTGTAATTGAACTTTTAAATCTTTAAATCAAATGGTTTTGGAGAAAGATTTTAAAGGGGTTGAAAATTAACAATTTTCCCAGACAAGATGAGTCAACAGAATCATTAACTTTTAGATACTTTTTGGGGAAATAATATTTACCGTATTTTATTATCTGTTCAGCTTCCCTTCTTTTTTCGTTTTCAGAATGACTCACAACAAAAAAGAATGAAGAAATTGAAACAGTAACTATTTTTTTTTCACCCCTATATCTTTTAAAAGGCGTCGAAAAACTGAATTATGAAAAAGATGTTATCGAAAAAATAATCCCACCTTAACCCCCAAAAAAAAGATAAAACTCTTAAATTTATTTCTTATCAAATTTCCCCCCTACCCAAAATATTTGGGAAATTGAAGTCCCAAAGGAACGTCATTATGAAAAGTTTTGCAAAAACTTTCGTGAAAGGGGGGGAAACAACAACGTTTGGGTTTGGGTTTAATGGGCCCCTTTTAAAAATAGAAAATTTCGCCAATGTTCCCATCGTAATTTTACAAAAAAATTCCCCCAAATACAAAATTCTAATTTCAAAAAAGAAACATTTGCTCTAAAAAAAGTGTTGTTTTTTCTTCTTTTCAGCTTTATTCCCAAAAAAACAAATAATGTTCCGTATAAGACAATAAATGAAATTTTCAAGCATCGGCGGAACGGAATTGGGATCAATTGATTGATTGGTTATTTCGTTTTCCGGGGGCGTCAATTTTATGGGTTTTTAAGTGATTATGTTTTTCCCCGGAGATGGCGGGGGTGGGGGTGGGGATCTCACTTGGATGGTAATATTTAAAGTGCCCGCATGTCAAAGGGGGTTTTCCCCCCACCTTATCTCCCCATCGGCCCCTCTCCCCGGACATACTCTAAGCCCCCCCAATTGGTCTTCCATGTGGGTGAAGTGTGCGTGCGTGTGTGTATGTAAGAATAGGAGAAAAGGGAAAAGATGGGAACTTTGGGCGCATCTTTGGGCGTTTTTTGGGTTTGCCGTTTTTCGCCCATTCCGGGAAAAGACGGAAAACTGTCGTCAGTCCCGCCGGCGCTGGAACTCTCCTTCAGACGCGGTGAATTCGACATTTTCATAATCAAAAAACTTACCTTTGTCCGTTGTAAACCTTAAAAGTACTCTCAGTTTCGTATGCAATGTGTGTGACTCATCAATTTTAATTGGTTGGTTTAGTTTGTCAAAACTAGTACCATTTCTTTGATCTATCACTGCAGACTTAATTTCTGGAACGTCATGAAACATTCCACCATCGAACAGCTGTTCCAAATTTCTTATGAAACTACTATCTCAATTTAAAACAGTGTTTACTCTTTAAATTGACATCTTTCTTATAACAATTATTATTTTCGCAAACTTCTCAGTGAAAGAAAAATTCTATCTTCCATTACCTTCTTAGATAATATCACTATACAATTCCGTTACTATCTATTAAAAATAAGTCTTTATTTTCTGCTTTCAACCAATTGTTTCTCGTCCATTTACTTCCATTCGCACCTCCCAAAATAAAACAAATATATGCACTATTCGATGCAAAGAGTTCCAGTAAAATGTTTGCTCTATATGCCCAGCATAAAACAGACCAGATGACCAGTAATTTTCTCTTGATAACTATCCTTTGAACATTTCTTCTATCTTTTTGCAAATAGTTGCGGATCGCTTTTTTCTCAATCACAATTGGAATCGAAACTCTGCTCGCCGCTAGAGTGAGGTAATACCTTGACTTAGATGAAATTGTACAAAATTAACAGCACAGGTAATCATCCCATAGCTCAATGATCTTCAGTACAGTACGCGGCTGTCCGTCATATTAAGGAGATTGTTATGCCTGAAATAAAGAGTATATTAACACGTATGTGTCTCATACGTGTTATTTGTTAGAATACAACAATTAGTGTATTACCCAAATATACAAGGGCTTTAGGAGAAGCGATGCAATTCCAAAATTTCAACGGTTCAATTCCAATTTCTTTGTGATAGCTCCATATTATTGTGGGGCTATTATGGATATATATTATTATGGAGCTATCGAAATAATTAGAAATGATTATTATAATATAACAGAGTCTGGTTAGAAATCTACTGACGTAAATTGAATCATTGTTGCCTCACTATAAAATATATACTTAACTATTATTGTTCGTAATTCGCATCATTTTTACCAGTAGTAAAGCAGGTGCATTCTTTCTTATATTCATGAATCATGAATTTGAACGCTGGTAACGAACGTAATAAAGATAAAGATAATGATAAATTTATTTAAACTACAATTGGGTGTACAATTATTGTAACTGATTAATTACATAAATAAGATAATAAATGTCATGCAAATAATATAATGGTAATAATATTAATTTTGTTTTGGAGTACGTATATGCAGAAGACTGCACTTGCGAGACGCGGAGGAAGCAAGGAAGTTCAAATAAACCAATTAACTAATAGGTCATGTTATGTATTGACATTTAACTCAAATCATTACAATTTTACCATACTAAAACATTAAAAACATTATGTGCATCGTAGATATTACTCTCAGAGAAGTTAACAATGGTCTTTTTTTTTTATTTAATATAGGACAAAATCGACGAAATAATTGCCCAAGAACTGCCTACATGTATTTGTGAAGTATCTTAAGAAAACACATTGAAGATCCTTAAAATAGTTTTGTATTTTTGGATCTAACTTTCTTTGAGGTATGGAATATCTTAAACATAAAGGGACTGTACTGTTCTGAGCCATGATATTTCCTTGGCTTTGAGTATTCACACCTCGGAAGGATTCCTGAGTTTGGATTCTGTCGAAAATCAGACGTGCTTGAATAATATCTTCAGATTTGAAACTCATGACCTGCGCGCCATGATATCCATAACATTCTAATTACATCATAGAAAAATAAATATTTCAATATAAGTATTGAAAGTCTAGTTACAAGAATACATCATGTGAAAGCATCTGCGTTTTGATATAATGATTTACGTCTACATGAAGTAAATATAATTAAAATAAATTACTTCTTCTTGATACTAAACACAGTCATGCAGAGAGATTCGCGTGTAGTTATTGCATTACCCCGTTAATGCTAGTATTCTCGCAGGTAAGCGCAACGCGTCAAAACATCTCCACGCCTGAGCAGACGTAATGGTGGGCGCTTTGTCTTGCCCATCAATGCACAATGTTGCGCTACGTATAATGAGGTGGATAAAATTTCGCCAGAAGAGACTCAGAGGTGAAATATACAGTTCTGCACGGCAATTTAGATGGAAATCAGACTACGGCGAGCCCTGCAGTTATCACATACCTGCGTGGACAACTTCGAGTCGTCGCATTATTTTACGCCAATTGAAACGATATACCAAATTATGGAGAGCTATTTTGAAATGTTCATTTGAAATTATACCCGCGGTGCCGGCTCGGGCGTGATATCGCCTTTGGTTAACATGTGACATGGCGAAAGTACGTTACAAATCCATTTCCGACGTTAGCACTCGCTGAAGACGGGACGAGAACAATGTTGTCGTTTCGGCAGGCACGTTCCAGCGGTTATCACGCATTCGCGCTCGCCCCAGTGCTCGCCGAGCGGGTCTCCTGATGCATCCACGCGGGGCGTGGGGGCGACGCGGGCGGCGGGCGCGACGGGGGCGACGGGGGCGACGGGGGCGACGCTCAGGGCGACAGGGCGACAGGGCGACAGGGGCGACGAGGCGACAGGGGCGACAGGGGCGACAGCGGGGGCGACAGCAGGGCGACGGGGCGACGGGGGCGACGGGGGCGGCAGGGGCGACGGGGGCGACGGGGGCGACGGGGCGACGGGAGCGACGGGAACGACATAGAGCGACAGGGGCGACGGGGGCGACAGGGGCGACAGAGGCGACAGAGGCGACGGGGGCGACGGGGGCGACAGGGGCGACGGGACGGGGGCGACAGGGGCGGCAGGGCGACGAGGCGACGAGGGCGACAGGGGCGACAGGGGCGACAGGGCGACGGGGGCGACAGGGCGACAGGGGCGACAGGGGCGGTATGAGGCGACAGGGGCGACAGGGGCGACAGGGGCGACGGGGGCGACTGGGCGACAGGGGGCGACGCCAGAGCGACAGAGGGCGACGGGGGCCAAGGGGAGGCGCGTGCGACACGGGCAAGGCGGGTAAAGGGGGTGGCAGGGGCGACGCGGGGGGCGTGGCGGCGGCAGCGAGCGCTCGTCCACGCCGTCATTTGGAGAACTAGATCGACCGTGAACTTTTGCTATCGACCCGGGGTAGAAGCCAATGCCTCCTGAAAGATTGCGCTATCGGTTTACTTTCTGGCCGGGCGTGCAGTGGTTGTGCGCTAGTCGCGCGCCGGGCAGGCAGGGTTTTTGCGAAAGCCGATCGGGTTTGCGAACATGTGAGGGGATACGGGTTGTGTGTGGTTAACGTGGTTTGGGTTAAAGTGAAAATTTTCCGTAAATGAATCTTCTTGGATGAAGGGATATTCCAATACCCCTCTAATGAGTCTGTGAAGCCTAACACTATTCGTTTTGAAATGGAGTATTGCAGGTATTATTCCACTTTTTCTTTCTGGCTGAAGTAATTAATGAACACTTGGAATCGAATACTTAAAGGCAGTGCAAAAGTTTTGCTAATATCAGGTGCGTCAGCTGGAACAGCCAAGTCAACACCTGTTACAGTATGTCAAATCATTTATTGCTAATTAATTGCCAGTCAATTGCCACATTTTGAATTAATTGCCACATGTATTTTCCGGGGAGGAAAAGAGTGTGTGCTGGCGACGTCAAGCCAGCACACACATCGAAGTTAAATTCGAGCCAGAGCTCAACGGAAACCATGTAATCATTATTGCTAATTAATTGCCAATTAATTGCCACAATTTAAATTAATTCGCGTATTTTCAGACTCAAATAAGCAAAGAGAAACTGCCAAAGGGGTATGACGCAACCCACCAACACATTCAATGCTACCTTGACGTCAAGCCAGCAGTTAAATTCGAGCCAAGCTCAGCAGGAAACCATCTAATTATTTGTCTGTCTGATGATTTAGCAGTCATTGCCACAATTTGGAATTAATTCGCAATTTTCAGTCTTAAAATAATCAAAAGTCAATGTCGTAGGCATGATCCAACCCCCAACAATAAGAAATTGTAATATAGAAAACAAACGAGCACAATCATAAAATTAGTGAGACGGATTTCAAGGCATATCAGACAATTGTTACTCTATGCATGATTTAATTACCCCTCTCTTTTGCTGAGATAATGCTGCGTAGTTATGCTACACCACGGCATTCAAATAGATAATGCCAAGAGTACCCAACGAGTGCGATATATCTAAAATCTATTAAATAATTAAATACATTCAATACTAGTTTACTATACTAAGATAAATTAATAAACGTTGCCGTGTATTATATAAACATTGCTGAAAATGCGTCAGATTTATCGAACCTAGCAGAGTATTCAAATTCAAAATACAGAGAACCAGCGAGCACAATCACATCAAATTGGGAACATAGTAAATAGATCATTTAAAGTATTTTCACTGAATACACGATTTAATTGCTCTTGTCATTTATTAACTTCTTAATTTTTAAAACTTCGTTGTTATTAAACTTAATCGACTTTCGAACAGGAAAAGCGACAGTACCAACGAGCACTAATATCTAACATCTATTTAATAATTAAATCCACGTTCAATAATAGTATATTACACTGAAGATAAATTGCTAAATATTGCCGTGAATTATAAGAGACATTATTTAAACTGCATCAGAGTTAACGAACTAAGCCAGATATTAAAAATTCAAAAATACAGAGAACCAGCAGCACAATCACATAATTTTAGGAACATAGTTAGTGGATGGTTAGAACTATCTTTTTCTATACACGATTTAATTGCTCTTGTCATTACCTAAATATACATTTTTTTAAAACTTCGTTGTTATGAAACCTCATCATTAATAAAATAGGAAATATAGGAAGTACCTACGAACACTAATATGTAAATCTATTTAAAATTTGAATGCGTTCAATACTAGCATTATACACGAAGTTAAATTGATAAATATTTGCCGTGAATTATATAAACATTTTGAAACTGCATGCGAGTTATCGAACAAAGCCAGATATTGAAATTCGAAAATACAGAAGAACCAACGAGCACAATCGCATAAAATTACAAACATAATTAACGGATGTTTAGAACTAATTTTTAATCTACACTATTTAATTGCTCTTGTCGTTATTATTAATAATTTTTAAATTTCGTCATAAATTCTGTGACTTTCCAACTGGAAATGCGAGAGTACCAACGTGCACTAATATATTAAATCTATTAAAATTTCAATGCGTTAATATTACACTAAAGATAAATTGATAAATCTTTATAGTAAAATATATAAACATTTTGAAACTGCGCTGAGAAGTTATCTAACCAAGCCAGATATTCGTTCGAAAATACATGAAGACAAATGACACAATAAAAAATAGCATAGTTAATAGATATTCAGAATAATTTTTGCTCTATAAACGATTTAATTGCTCTATATCATTTAATTAATAATAATTTTAAAATTTCGTGTTTATAACCATAAGACACATTCGAACAAGATATGCGAGAGTTCCAACGAGCACGATATCAAACATATTTAATAATTGAATACACATTTCAATACTAGTTTATTAAACTGAATGAATTGATAAATAATGCGGAAATATATACGCTTATTATGAAACTTGCATCAATTATCAGAACTGAGCTTGGATGTTCAAATTCGAAAATACACGAGAGAACCAACGAGCACAATCACATAGCAAATTACGGCTTATAGTTAAAGGGATGTTTAGGACTAATTTTCATACTACGATTTAAGTGCTCTTGTCTTTATTACATAATAATTTTTTAAAACATCGTTGTTCTATAAAACTTAGTGACTTTCAACTAAATTGCGATGATGCCAACGATCACTACATATCTTAAATTTATTTCTATAATTAAATACGCTTTTATTAATTATGATGCACTAAGATAAATTGATAAATGTACAGTGGCGAATTATATGACATTATTGAAACTGCATGGCAGTTGTCGAACCAAACCACATATTCAAGATTCGAAAATACAGAAGCCAACTGAGCACAAATGCATAAATTAATGGTAACAGAGTTAACGGATGTTTATAATTACTTTTTTACTCGATACATGATTTAATTGCTCTCGTCATTTTTAAAATAATAATTTTTTAAAACTACGTTGTAATCAAACCTCGAAGATATTCTAACAGGAAATTGGAGAGTACCAACGTGCAATAAATCTTCAAATTTTCAATGCACGTTTAATACTAACATATTACACTAGATAAATTGATAAATGTTTGTATGAATTATAGAAACATTTTGAAACCATGAAATTATCTAACCAAACCAGATATAAATTCAAAAAATACAGAGAACCACCAGCACAATCACACACTAAAAATGAAAAGCATAGTTAATAGATGTTTAATTAATTTTTACTCTATACGATTTAGTACTCTTGTCATTTAATTATTAATATTTTTTTAAAATTTCGTGTTTACAACCACTCGAACACATTCGAACAAGGTACGCGGGAGTTTCAACGAGCACGTATATCTAAAACCTATTTAATAATTGAACACACATTCAATACTAGTTTATTACACTTAAGATAAATTGATAAATAATGCCGGGAAATATATAAACATTATGGAAACTTCATCAGGTTATATGAGCAGGCCGGATATTCAAATTCAGTAGAGAACCAACGAGCTAATCACATAAAATTAGAAACATAGTTAAGGGATGTTTTGAGATGATTTCATATACACGATTTAATTGCTCATCGTTTATTACATAATAATTTTTTAAAACATCGTTGTTATAAAACCTGGTTGACTTTCCAACTGAAATTGCGATAGTACCAACGAGCACCCATATCTTAAATTTATTTCATAATTAAATGCACATTTATTTGTACTTAATTACACTAAAGATAAAATTGATAAATGTTGCCGTAATTTATACTTAAGACATTATTGAAACTATACAACAGTTGTCAGATAACACATATTCAAATTCGAAAATAGAGAACAGCTTGAGCACAATCACATAAAATTATTAACATAGTTAGCGGATGTTTATAATTACTTTTACTCAGTACATGATTAAATTGCTCTCGTCATTTTTAAAATAACCTTTTTAAACGTTGTAATCAAACCTCGAAGATAATAACAGGAAATTGGAAGTACCAACATACTAATATGTAATCTATTTAAAATTTCAATGCACGATCAATACTAGCATATTACTAAAAAATAAATTGATAAATGTTGCCGTGAATTATAGAAACATTTTGAAACACATGGAAGTTATCTAACCAAGCCAGATACTCAAATTCAATACAGAAGAACCACCGAGCACAATCACATAAAAATGAAAACATAGTTAATAGATATTTAGAACTAATTTTTTACTCTATACACGATTTAATTGCTCCTGTCATATAATTATTAATATTTTTTTAAAATTTCGTGTTTATAACCACTCGAACACATTCGAACAAGATATGCGAGAGTTCCAACGAGCACGAATATCTAAAACCTATTTAATAATTGAATACACATTCAATACTAGTTTATTAAACTTAAGATAAATTGATAAATAATGTAGGAAATATATATCCTTATTCTTAAATCTTAAATCGAATTTGTGAATATCTAGCAATATTGAATATTATGATTTTGTTTATCAATATTTATTTAAATGCAGCTGCAGTTAAATTGATCTTCACATTAGTTTTGATTGTGTGTTTAAATGCTTTAATAGGTTTTTGTCAGTTTTGTACCGGTTAATTTCTCTAATTTCTACTCGAATGATCGTACTTGATTTGCATAAATGAAAACACTAAATTAGTTATTTTGTAAATGGCTGAAGCAATTAATTTCTAATTAAGTGCGAAGTTAGTATCAAATATCTGTGAAATTATGATTTGGTTTTATTTGGTTGTTTCTCGTTGAACTCTCATGTTGAACTTGAATATTGGCATGTTTGAGCAACTATGATTCACTTTTAATAACAATATATTATTTAATACACACGGCAATGTTAATAAATATATCTTTTTGTTATAAATTATTGTGAATGTGCTTTTAATAGATCATTTGTGTTAAGATAAGTACAAATAAGGTCTTAATCATAACGTTTGTATACCTGTAGGAAAGAGCTGCTCAACAATTATATACATTTTACAGTTTCTAAAAAGCGAATAATTTAAAAATTAGAGAAATGACTTTTAACATTCAGTGGTTTTGCGTCAGTAGTCACCTTACTTATATCGGGATATACGTTCATTTATTAAAAGTGGTAACTAATTATATCTATGTTGTATTTTATTTACTAAATGTAGCATTGGATAACGTTTTGTTTTAATTCTTATCTATAAATGTACGTAATGCATGAATTATGCGGAGGCAGGGTGATCATACATCTGATACTATTGTTAATATTGTATTAATTACGAACGGGAAACAATTATCGATTTTCTATCAGCGGTTCCGAATGGGACGTTTGCGCTCCGTTCTCCAGCGTGACAGGTTTATCCCTCGCTTCACTGAGATGACACGTTGAAAACCGGCAATTTCCACGTATTGGACTCCGGCCTGTAGATGGTGATAGAAAGAGTTTAGTCTCGTGGGCCGCTGTGGCATTCTGCGCGTTTACAGTGTACCCGTCGCCGTTTACAGTGTTCTTTGTAGTAGAGGATAATGAAAGCGCATTCTCTAAACACAGAAGAAGAATGAAAGTAATCCGAAAAGAGCGTATAAGGAAGATGCTTCTCACAGTTTATCCAAATCCAAAGACTTTCTTCAGTTGAGAAGTTTTAATGTAAATGAGCAACTTTTATCCGCGCATTTTCAGATTTTTGCAAATATCGCAACTTTTATCGACGACGCCTTTTGTTTCTGAAATATGAAAAAGCGGTAAAGCGAAAATTGGAAGAATTCGAAAAAAATGGCAATATTTTGATTATTGACCTCCAAAAATAAAACTTTATGCCTTTTGTAATCTGTATCAATACATCGCCTAATCAGGAAGCCGAATTGCCGATTACATGTGCAGATTTGTATAGTGTGCCTCAGGGACGATGTTCACTCGACGAGGGCATCCAGAAAGTGAATGAGCATACTTAGGTGCTGAAGGCCGCTATCTGCAAACTATCAACGTACATACGAACAGCCCTGGCTTTGCCTCTGGATAGGTAATACAGATCAGTGCCAAAGAAATAAGTTACCAAATGTGTAACTCAGTATATATCGTATTCACTTGCTGTTGGTACATTGTTTGGTTTTTCTTCTCATTTTCATCTTACTGTTAATTGATCTTTCTTTATCGTGTTTTCCGCTCAAGCCGTTGATTTCATTTTCTCTCACCATACTCAAATCTTTTACATAATTTATACCTTTCTCGCCTACTGTTTACCCAGTACTGAGAAAGTATTATGGAAACTGCAGAAAGAAAAAACGTCGATGTCTCGTCGAAACTCTTATAGTGGTATTTGGTAACGGAAAAGTGAATCAAATCGTTCTATATGTAATTAATAATTTTTCTCCTAACAATTTTATTGTAGTCTGGATCCACGTTTGGTGGATTGATACCGAAAAATTACAGCGACAAACAAAACATCTAACTGCCCGTCCAATCTATTCGTCTGTTACAGACAAAGCTAGGGAGCTAAATACGCAGGATTTAACCAAAAATAATATTACCGTATCCGACTGATGTGCTGGCTCCAGTGCCGGATTACGCATACCTGATCGTTCAACTATCATTAATAAGGAGCTCGAATAGAGTCTTTTTTTAACATCCTAATTCCAACATGTCAAACTTTTTTTGTCTTATACTCTCTTGTTTAACAAAAATTATGCGATCACTTATCGTCAGCTTTAGAACTAAATGATTATATGTTTGCACTCCGGTACAATGACAACCATTGTCTTTTTACAAAATAAAGTATTATTCTAATATGAAATTCACTGATTTATATTGATATTTAATCTGGTATGTCACAATATAATACTCGTATATGTATATCTACAAAATTTATAGTAACAAAAATCTATCACTTTTTTGATTGCTGGTTGGCAGAATAGTTTACATCAGAATATTTGCCGCTTTTCGCGCAGGATTAAGTAACTCTATTGCCCACAGTTCAAAGAAGAAGAAAAGACAATTTAAATATGTATAATTAATGTATTTTATTTTATTATAGTGAATATTGCTGTTCAAAATGACTTTACAATGAGAACAAACTGAACTCCGATACACGTTCATGCACTTCAAACACTTAATCTGGACTATATCTTCCTTTGGAAAGTAAACCTAACAAACTGTTGCTTCACTTCATAATATAGTTTGTAAATTTAACAATGGCGGCGAACATGTTTGCTGTCCCGCAACAACCATCAATTGCGTGTATCTGCACTTGCGCTGATAATGCTGCTTGATGATGTCAATCCTATGCTGTTACTAAACACATCTCCTGTATGATGGTGGCGAAATTACTGTATTTTATATTATTTGTATTTTATTCTCATATTAATATTTTTCCATTTTCTTTTATAAACATTGTAGAAAAGGAGAGCTAAATATTGGATTGTATTGGACTAATTCTTGGTCAACTTTGATTATTTCTCCACTTCGGTATTTATGAGACTGAAGTCTGACCCTTAAATACTAACGTTGGATCTTTGCATCGTTCTCTGACTCCTATAAAGGAAGGGAACTGCATGATAGTAAAACTATAGCGCCATACAAGCAACAGTCATTATACTGATATAAGTTTATGGTTATTTGCAGTTTACACAATAAATTGTATATCGGAGAACATAATTTTGTTCAAGTCAGGTTCGTAATATCTATTGAAATGTTTCCCGAGTGAATCAACGTCGTGTTTTCTATGTGCCGGTATCAACAAAACCAACGTGTGATAATCTTTATAAAATCCAAATGGATGAGCTGTAACTTCGTCATTGTTGTTCTTAACCCTTGAAATAATAATGAATGACAACATAAAAATGTAAATATTTTCAAGCAAATCCATTTTGATTGTTGAATCATTTCATATTGACATATGAACTGAGGAACGAACTGAGAGATATAATACTAATCAATGGCAAGGCAGTGAGTAAAAATCATTATTATATAGTGCGTCTAGATCTGAAATCTTAGAGTTCACAGACAAAATAAAATGGAAAAAGAAAACGTGGCCAAATAAGCAATATTACAAAGGAATCAAATATCTCAACGCTCTTGTAATATAAAGATTTAATTATAGACAAAGAATTATTTGATTGAGCAAATCAGATCATAACGGATGAAATTTCCACAATCACTTGACAGATAATAAAAAACCGATCACTTTATACATATTTTTGTGATTACGAAAAAACAATTTCTGGCGAATACCTGGTGAGTAGTAGTATTGTTTTCACCTACCTGATAGAAATATGGACAATGTTGTCATCGACGGTATTTCTAATAGTTCATCAACTAACACCACTCATTTACGGTGGGGATATCGAAATTGATATACGCACCAATTGAAGATTTTTGAACTGATAGAAAATATAGTACAAAAGAGGATGGTGGAACAAAACGCGCACATGGACTCGTTTCAAACCTGGCATTATCAATATGTCATTGGAAACAGAATTTTCCAAACATGTTCCATTGAAGTGGGTTTTATTTTAAAAATTATTATATCTAATGTCGAACCGGATTACATTGGTAAGTTTGGTATCAACTTTATACTATCTAATTCTTACTCTAATTGTTTACACAATTGAAATTTTGTGCATTTATTTTATTTTTGGACAAGCCAATCTAACATAAAATGCCTCACTCACTCTCATATATATATACATATATATATATATATATATTAAGTACTGTATGTATGTAGTACATACAATTACTATATATAATTTAGTAATATTTTTGATTTTACATGTTGAACTTCATTTCACTGAAAATGTTTCTTTTCCTCTATCGGTTTGTGTAATCGTTGGTGTTATTACCCAGAATTAGATTTATTCGATCCTCTCATTGTAATATGATTAAATTGGTACATGGATTTAAAAAATTCTGAGCAATTATGTAATATTAATCCGTGCCATCGAGTACTTAGTTCTTTACAGTATTTTTTCCCATAGAAACAAACACAGTACTGTTAACCGTGTGTACGTGTATGTGTATTATAAGCTAGTACACTTTCACTTCAATTCAAAATTGTTTCATGCCTAAATTATGTTATTAATAGGCGTGTGTCAACGCTGAGCGTCTTAGGTTCTTGACGTCCGACGAGGCGTTTTTACTATCAACTTTATTTCTGTCTAGCCCATAACTATTAAAAACACTTTCGTTTATGAAATAATTCTGAATTATAACAAGCTCTTTTAATAATAAACTCCTTTACAATATATCCACGTTCTGCTATACAGTGTTACTTCGATTCAGCACTAAAAACTGTAAGTACTCGCTGACAAATTAAATTTGGCTGGCACATTGCCATTCCTTACTACTACTGGAAAGTATAGAAAATTATTGAAATGCTGCAGTGCGAGCAGCGATATTCGGAAGAAAACTCATTTCGTGGGTTCTTCAAGTCGAAAATGTGGAAAATTCTTGATTTTTTTATGTAATAAATTACATAATGTAATAAGTTGTGTTGTAAAAATTAACATTTTGTGGGTCCTGGATACGGAAAAATTGGTTTAAGGGAAAGGATCTGTCTGTCCATCCTGAGCAATGGTAGCACCTAAATCGCTTTCAGGATTTTTTTCCAAAATTGATATTCCTCAAGCGATATTGTTGATGTCGTGGCCACTTGAATTTGAAATAGATATTTTAATTTTGAAAATTGCTTTCACAAAGTCCCGACCTTTTTCAAATTTTTCTCAATAAAGTTTCGTTTTGGCAAAAGTTGTCGCTGAGCAGGGGCGTTTTGAAAATGGTGCCGGAGTCTCGTTATCGTAGAAATCTCAGAACTTTGGAAAAATACAAAAAAGTTAGAAATAATGCAAGAAAGTATCTGTATGCTGTAACAACACTAGATTCTGCAATGTAAATCTGTTCTTCAAAAGTTTTTTTAAAGAAGATCATGTAAATGTTTGCTGAAAATATGAATAGATTTTGTGCAACTGTAAGTGCGACAGTACCATTTTAAAATTAACGCAAACATTTTCTCGAACATGTTTTCCAATTTTGTATAAACTCATCAGGTTTCTTTAAATTTTCAGTGCGAATTTTCCACTTTCTTTTAAATTGTTAGGAAGGTTGTGAAATAATAAGAAGTTAAAATTAGAAATTCTCATAGAAAATAAATCAAAATGGGTATAAGATTTTATTATGGTAATTTCTTTTATTTTGAAATATGATTATTAGTTCAATTTTACGTATTGAAATTGGAAACCGATGAACTTCTGAGCATGAATTTGTTATCGCATTAAGTAGGATCGCTAAAAAAAAATCGTAATGATTCAAGGAATCAATCAGTAATTGGACAAACGTTACAATCTAAATCAGTCGAGGTGCCGTACTGAAGAAGCTAATGTATTAATGGAACTTGGAGATCCTGAGCACCAACTCTTTATAAGCCCGTGTATCGACAACAAAACATGAAACAAGTGAAGAACTACCTCCATAAGGATAAGTAAAAGCTTTACAGAAATAATGGCCAATAGCCAGTATGCTGATTCCACATCATCAATCAAGCCTGAAACCTTTTTCAGTGCTTTATTGGACAAATTCTCAATTGCATACTTATCAAAAGTATTGCCGTGCCACTAACAGTTGTGTGTCTATCGACGCTTCAGGAGGTTTCGTTACTAAAGTGTCAAACCTTTCAACAGATCATGTGGACCAAATATTTTTATCAGATATATATTCGAAGTGATGTTGGACAATTTTATATTTGCTGATAACTTTTCCGAAAGTCTGGCCGCAGTCAGATACAATTTTTTCTTAATGAATTTTAAACGGTATGGAGCACCGCTAAAAAGTATCAATGGATATCGGAAACTTTGTTAAGTAGTTTGAACATACACAATGCCTGCGAATTTATAGAGCAATATGCAGATTGATGATTGTTATAATGGTAAATCTAATGTTTTATATTCGTTTGAATCGCGCACTTCATAAATTGTACAGTAGACTTGTAGACAAGAAAAAGCTAAGAAGAATAAACGGATGTATCTTGTCCATGAGTGAACTCATTATGTGTCACCCAATAAATGGAGCATTAGTATTTTTGATCATGTTCACAGTTAATTATAGTGAAATTGACGAATAATTAAACTGTGGACAGTCTTCTTCTGTCAAAAGAAAAAGCAAAATCCAAAATAACAGATTAAATCAATGGCATATATCTTGGAAAAGAATTAGTCAGCTCGGCTCATTTTTTTTCTTAAATGTGAACAAAATATTCTGTTTACCAGATTTCATATTTCTAAGCAATCTCATGAAATTAATTATGTTCACGTGGCAAAATAGTGTAGGAAGGCAAAACTATAGGTTTTATCTTGTTGTAAAATGTTTTCATCAAAAATAATTTAATTGATAGCATTCACTTGTGATTTCATATAATGTTCACGTATTTTTGTTTGAAAATAGCAAATGACCTGAAAATGAATACATTTATAATACTAAATGGTTATACTAAATATTTTTCAAAGTAGTGCAGTTTTAAAACTTACAAGTAAAAAGTTTTCGAAGCACATTTTATCAAGATTAATATATAATTATTATTTTTAGGAGATACAAATACTACAGCTGATGAGTATTTAGATGCATTTGATGAAGACAATGAAATTGGCTTTTCACCAATGAATGAGGACTGCAGAATGAGACATGATAACTCATGGTACCGTTGGGGAAAAAGTGTGAGAGAAGAAGTCCAGAAAGCCTTAGCAGAAGAGAAGGAAAAAGAAGAAGACAGTACCCTAGAAGACAATGCCGCCTTTATGCCTAGTTTAGGAGATCGTCTTCTTGAGCACTTAGCCTTGTTTCCTCTGTGGGGAAACATTTGCCGAGATGACTTCGGTTATGGTAGAGTACCAGCAACGTCTTCTGCTAGTGAGAGTGAATTTAAAATTTTAAAAAGCAATGTTTTCATAAATGATTTCCAAATTCCTCTCCGAGTAGATTTGTTTGTTCAAATACATTTGAATTATCACGAGGGGAAGATGAAAATCATTGATGCTGCGCTGTCACAAAAGCTGGATGACAGTGTTATACATCACAATGAAGGTATTTATTGCTATTTATTAAAATAAACTTCACTTCTAATAAACAAAATATATACGTTTCCCCAAACTTGAACTTTTTGTAAGAATGACTTTAAATAATTATTACTATTAAGTAACAATATTGCTCATTGGTGTTTATAATCATTTCAATTTCCAATTTACATAATATCTTGTGAATAGTTCATAATATTAAAACTATAATATTGTTACCTTTATTCCCAATTACTTGTAATTATTTCAGAAATAAATACCCATCAGACTGAGGATTTACAACCTACAACTTTGCCGCAGTATGTAGAAACATGTCCTGCATGCGCACATGGCGATATAGGTCCGAGAAACTGTTTCAAATGTTCAAAACCAGTGCATCATTTTGATGAATGTTCTGATCCCGTGAGTGGTGATGAGGAAGGCTACAGCCAGCGGAGAGTTTGCAAGGGATGCAAACAGCAAATCAAAACATCATCAATCAGCAACAGCAATGGCGTTTCTGCAGATAGCTTGCAGATCTCTAGGTCATCAGAGAACGGTCGAATTCATCTTCCTCCTCAAAAAGGACCTCAGGGGGATGGGACCTGCCTTGCTTGCGCACGTGGTGATATCGGACCACTGACGTGTAAAATATGTTTTATTAACATACATAATAGTGATGACTGTTCTTCAATTCAAAAACATGGTGTCGGTAAATTTAGAATTTGCCTAAATTGCATAAAAACCAATTCGGCTCTTTCAACACTAGCCTCACGTGAATGTGAAGGTTGGAAATTTCCCAGGAGGCTAATAATGAGAGAGGATTGTATTTAGGTGGCCACAGAGAAAAAATAAAAGACTTTTTATCATGGAAGAAACATAAGACACTACCCATATTAAAAAATGGTAGTGCTCAAATTCTACATCCTGTTTGGATTCGTGGAAAAATAATATCAGTCACAAATACTTGTGCATTTGATAGCTTAACGCAGTTGATGCTTGCATCAGCTTTTGATCATGATGAATTGAAAGAAAAGGTTAGTATATTTTCTTGATTTGAAATGATGTTAGAGTATACTATAACGTAAACATATATTTTTGGCCAACCAGAGTATTTAGAAATATAATGATTTTCAATAACAAATAAATGTTTGTTTTCATTTTAGATTGAGTCACACCAAAATAATAAGTTCTGCCAATTTATTACCAAAATTATTGAGAAAGGCTTACACGCTCGCATTTATAAGGACAGAACGGATATTCTTCTACAGTTTCATTCGCTGGACATAATAAATAAAGAAGCTAAAATGTATAGATTGCAATGTGAAATTAATGTCATTGAGTTGTGCAGAAAATTATTTCTCGAAATTTCACATATCACTGAAGAAATAGTTTGTACGGAGAATTGTGCAAACAGAGTACACCACAATTATCTGGGGTCAATTCATATACTGGACGACGACATTGAACATCCTGATGCATACAATTTAATAGCTGAAAAATTCAAACTGAACGTGATAAGAAATTGTATCACTGATAATTGTACGGGCAAAAGAATAGTCAAGTTACACGAATTAGGTACCAATATGATTAAAGTTATCCTCTCTCTTTTCTCTCTCTCTCTCTCTCTCTCTCTCTCTCTCTCTCTCTCTCTCTCTCTCTCTCTCTCTCTCTTTGTGTCTGTCTCTCTATATCTCTTTCTTTCAATTTCATTCACACATACACGCATACGTGGATCTTTGTACTTCTATTTTATGAAAATTGAATTGAAAATATCGTATACCTAAAATAAATGCAATTTCCGTCAATTTTCAGGTGATATTACAATCTTAGAAGTGGGTAATAAAGATGCTACTCGAATGAGTAGGCCTATTAAACTTCAAAATATCCCAACGAAAATTTGTAACCCGTTGGGAAAAGGTGAGCTCTCCCTCCTTGGGGGAGTAAAGTATATTGGACCAAATGAAGTAACCCAACACACCGATATTAATACTGTCACCCATTACACTGCACTCTGTCTTCGAGGTGACAAATGGTATGAGTATGACGATCTGTTAACTACAACACAAAGAAGAAAGGGGAGCAACACAGTAATTCCAGTAATTTTAATATATACAAAGCATTAATCCTGTACTATAAAACATGTTAAGACAGAGTACTTACAAGGCGCATCCAGAAGGAAAGTTTCCCAGTGACGCAAAGTTGCAGGTGTGTGTGTGTGTGTGTGTGTGTGTGTGTGTGTTTGTGTTGGTGTCTATCGCAGGTGGAAGGCTTCTAAGACAGGATTACTAATGTTTAAGGGATTAATATTGACAGGATTAATAATGAAAATTACCTTTTCTTCTTGTTGATGACAGAGGAAAACTAACTTCCGGATGCGCCGCGAACGTGTAAGATAATTTTATTTACTTATCGCATTGACTATGAGGTCATTAGCGTAATCTAAAATAATTAAAATTTTTGTTGATAAAATTTCAGTTTTAAGTTTTACAGGTATACTAGTTGAAAGTATTGTTTTGGAAAGAATAACAGTATAAAGATTTAATTTTAGATTTGTTGTTTAATATGTTCTTCAATTGTGATACTTATAACTGCGGTAATTAAGTGAGAAGTTAACATAGGTTTAGGGTTTTATTCATAAACCGTTTTACTATATTTATGTCATGATTGAACGTATCTCGTAGTATACTTTATACTTATCACAATTCAAATTAATCTTATGACACCTATAAATTTAACCTTGATGCGATTGAATGCCAGCTAGCACTCACTATGTTTCTTTACTTTTTCCTGCCGACTAAATGTATAATTTAGCTATTTATAAGAAATTATTTATTCTATCTCTAACTGCTAGAAGAGGATATATTTTATCTCTCTTTATTTCTAGTCACATCAACGACTAGGGTCATCATCGACTACAATGATTTATAGCCAGTGTTTAGACAATTATAATTTCTACATCATTACTTTAAATAAGTGTCATAAAATGTATATCTAATATAGTGCACATTTTTTATACATAACATATTATACAGTATCATAGCCATTTTAATTTTAAAATTTAACAACTGGTTCTGATATTCGGTCGTATACAATAGAGTATCTAAAGTTTTATTTAGTTCTGTACATTATGTTTGATGACAGAATTTAGGGCGGTTTTCTATGATGCGGTATATCGTTAAATTGGTGTTACAAAGATCACAAAGAGTATGTTTTGGCTTTTACATAGAGATAGTTAATTCTGTTGGCTTGATCTTATTTGGTCAGTGCCTGTCCTGCTAAAAGTTATTAATTTGGTTGTGGAGTTGACTTGCTTTGCATCCTTTCCAAATACATTTCTCTAGTTTTTTTATTTACTCCTATCAAAAGTAGCATGAATGATGTTTTGAATATTATTATCCTTCCGTAAGTTAATTATGGTTGTTGAGTAATTTCCCTTTTTTGAATAAATTTATCCTTTGGTGTATGACTTAAGGATTTTGTGAATAGAATGGTTTTAAAGGACGATAACTTTTCAATAACTTTTATTGCAGACAGAAGGGTTTAGAATTAAGTTGAATTGGGGCCGATACTTTGGGGCAGAAGGTATTTGTAGGAAGTATCAGGGGTGTTGACTACGATTTCAGCTCCTTATTTATTTTCCTGGCATTCAATGTCAACTGGATAGATATCTTTATATTTCAGGGTTATTGCTTTAAGTTACTTATTCCATTCTTCTTTGAATGAATTGGTGTTCGCAAGTGCGTTAGTTTGAGTGAGGTTGCAGTTTTGTAATTCTAGGAGGGAAAATCAGAAGTAAGCGGTGGTATAATTCATGGCGGAATAAGGAACTTTCTGCGTTTTTCCGTTCTAGTAATGTTCACCTTCAGTGTTGAGAGACGTTCTCTTGTCCTGCAGTGCCGGCTTACATTTGGGATTAGTAATTGTTGATAATGTGCTGAGATAGAAAAATATATTTGTAGATGAACTTTGGGTACGAAGCGACTCTAATGGCGCACTTAAGAGCTGTTACTGCTCTGCGATGTATTATTGAGGTTCTTTGGCTTCATCTAATATTCTGCCTATGGAGCTGGTGAAAAAGCAACCAATGCTAACTCGTAGACACATGTGGATGGAGTCTAATATCTTCAGTGGAGTTTTGCTGACAGATTAAAACAGAATGTATCTATATTCTAATTTGGATCTAATTATAGACTTGTACGTAAGAAGCTGTAGATTTTTATATAACCTCCAGTTGTTACGGTTTAAATATTTCAGGATATTAATTTCCTTTTTTCACTGATATATTGTTTATTTACGTGAGCATTCTAGAAGAGCTTGCTGTCAATTTGCATTCATAAAATTTTGATATTGATGGCAAAACTCAGGGCTTTATTGCCAAGCTTCAAGATTGGCGCCTTAAGTTTTTCTTTTCTGTGAAAGAATACATTTAGTTTTCTTGGGAGAGAATTTGAAGACTGCTTACAAGGACCAACTGTGTACTTTATTAAGTGCAGCATGTAGTATTCCTTGAGTAGACGATACGTTCTTGACTTTATGTTCATGTCGTCTGCGTATTCTCTTGATACTCATGGAAGAATTATGTCCTAGTCCACATCGTTGATTGATAGTAAGAATTAGGTAATACTTAGTATTGACCCTTGGTGAACTCAGTTTTCTAATTTTTCCGTTACTGATAATTGTCCATTGACTGTCACTTAGATGAGCCTTTCGTGGAAAAAGCTTTTGATGAACTTATATATTTCTAGGTATTTCAATGTCTTGGGGAAGAAGCAAGATGCTATGACTCCAAAGCATATCGTATGCTTTCTTAATACTGAGGCTAACGTCTATTACATGTTGATTGTTGACGATAGCTTCTTGGCTGTATTTGCAGATACTGGCTAGGTGGGAAATGATTGAACGCCAGGTCTAAATCCGAATTGGTTGTTGTACATACAATTATGAGTATCAAGAAACCATCTTCACTTAGCTCCAATAATATTTTCCATTATTTTGCACATGTTGCAAATTTTGTCATATTGGTCGACATTTGTCAGCTTTCGTGGTACCTTATCCTGATTTCGGGATAGGAATGACAGTAGCCACTTTTCAACTTTCGGGGAAAATGTTTGTTGTGCAGATTAAGTTGAATTATTTTAGAAGTAATTCTTTTCTAAAAATTGGGAGAATTTTTATCATTATGTTTCAAATATTATCAGGATCTAGCAAGAGTTGTTGGTGGATTTAATTGATTTTATAAGTTCATCTATGGATATAAAAGTGTTTATATAATCAGTTGACGGTGTTTCTTCTGTTTAAGTGGTTCCACACTTCGTTTCTCTTTTTCCTCTTTGGAGGATTTGAAGGCACACAGTTGTTAGAACAGCGAGTTTTTAGCGAATGTGTTGAATACGTTGTTCGCAATATTTTGAGGTTCGGTAAGATCGAGTTGTTATCTAGTTTGAGGAATTGAATCTTGTTGGTTTTCTTGTTTCCTTGTGCAGCTTTTTTTTCTCCATGAATACTGTATATTGTGTTAGCGTTGATGCTTGCTTATACATTTAGATCCGGTTGCCAATTTACTTTCTTTTATAGTTCTTGTAGCAATTTCCTTTGCCTGTTTTTAGTTAATTTTATTTTCTGAGGCTGTTGAAAGTATGTTTGTACTTTTTGATGGCGTCCTTGAAGGTATTATTTCACCAAAATATTCACCAAACACCCATTATTTCAATATTATAGTGGAAAATGTAGCTTGTAAAAGTGTGTACTCTCTTCGCAAATGTTTGTTTAATTACGCATGAAGAGAAATGTTTTCTGTTTTTGGAGATTTCTTGCTCATCGAATACTTCAAATTGCACCCCGACACAACGCAGTGGTTAACAATAATGTCTCAAGTCTCAATGAACAACACATTCGCTAGAAACAACAAAAATGAACACACAGAGTTGACTGCACTTTTTCTTTGGTGTTCCGCCTGGGCGTTGCCAGTCTAGTCCTCTCTCTGTCTGTGGACGTAGCTTTGGTGTATTTTTTCTTCACGTATGAGTCGAAGGTTATGTTGCCTTTGTTTACGTCGCCATTACAACAGTGACGGCAGCCAATGCTAGCTGTACGAGTTGCTGTACTGTGTATGAGATAAGAAGTTGATTTTATACTTTATAAAGTTTTAACTTTTAAAATATTTACATTTTAAAATTTTTTTTTTTTATAAATGTAATACATGTACATGATATATTAGTATTTTCTTACTTGTAAAAACACTATGTATATTTGAATAAATAATAATTAAAAAATATTACATAGCATTAAAGTGAATTAAACTGAACCATTTCCTTTGAGATATTATCGAAAGATTAAGCTTGGATTGACAAAACATCAGGCTAATACTAAAAAATATAAACTAATTATGGCGATAAAGCAGAAAATGTGGCAATTAATGAGATACTATTTACTCTAGAAATTTTCTAAACATCAGAAAGGTGCTTCCATATTTTCTTTATTTTGCAACTTATTTTAATATACATATACTAAGAATTAAACTCAAAGTATCTTAAGAGTGTGATGAATCATCAATGCAGAACATTGCAGCTATATTTTTCAAAATTGCAATTAAAGAATCAGCAAAATTACTCGAGAAAGTTCAACTATCGCGAATCGACAAATAGGAATGCAAATGAAATTTTGTCATTCATATCAACAACGCAAAAATATGCTGAATCATAAAACAGGAAATCAAGAAGCTTCAAAACTATTTACTTCATAATGTTAAGAACAATTAAATAGTGTATAGAATAATAAACTAGTATTAAATATTGTGACGTAACCGAATATTTGATTCTTGAAGAAACATATTTATCTCAAAATAACTTCTCCACAGAGAGCGTGTCGCAACCGGTCGCGCCTTCCGTGGGCGGTCGAAGGGTCAATTAGTTCCGCGCGTCTGTAAATACGACCTCTTGGCGTCGCCCCGGAGAAGCGAGGGGCGCGATGCTTATTACACATGCCTCGGGACCTCCCCGGGGACCACAGACTGCGCAGCTTTGGGAACCTGGGACGACCGGCCAGGATTGTTTACAAGAAGTGTGCGAGAGAGAGAGAGCGTTCTGGAAAATTCCATCAAAATTATCTCTGCCCGAAATTTTATCTCTGCCCGTTCACGACCGCGCCGAGTGTCGCGAATACGCGACAACGATATTAAGTAGAAGTCGGTGATAATTCTCCCGACAAGTATCGCGTCTTTGTTTTTGACGTTCGGACTCGTGAGCTGTTGTCATCGATCACGTCGCCACCGCTGCCGCAGTCGTCACAGCTGATGTCGCCGTTGATGGTACTTTCCTGAATGGGAAACCGGCGACGAGAAGAACCTCTCCTTTGTAAACCCCAAGGAACGCGCCGTCTGGCTGAAAAGAGTCCAGTGACTTTTTGGAGGCCGTTCACTCCAACGAGTCTCCCTCTGCACATGATGACTTTGGTAATTTGTCGAGCTGTGACAAATAAAAGGACTATTATCACGCCCTTCAGGCATAAACGTCATTTAAGATGTTTTACCTGGACAATATTCAACCTTCAGGAACTGCTGTCCGCGCATTGGCTTCTCTTTTGTAATCTTATAAGCTCATCTCTGTTTGATTTTCATTTGTTACAAGCTATAATTATAGGATTAAATTGTAGTAATTTTATACTACTTGATTAGAATAAAAGGTTTACAGCTGAGCTCAGACTAGATGTGACAAATCATTTCTACTAATTTTCTTTTTTGATTTTTTTCATATTTTATATTTTCTTTAAACTTATCTTTCAATTTACTTCCATCACGTAGCCACGTCCGTCCACCATCCACATTTCAGGCTCTACTCACCTCTTCAGCTAGCCGGCAACTCGAGCCCAGGTAGGTGTCAGTGCGAGGGTAACGTCCCAATATCTACAAACTATGATTTCGGTTCAATTTGATTGTCCTGATTGTTTCTGTGTATTTTCGAAAATAAATATCTGGCTTGGTCCGATAACTTTGATGTAGTTTCAACAATTCTTATATAATTCACGGCCGTATTTTCAATTTATTATTAGTGCAATAAACTAGTATTGAATGTGCTTTCAATTATTAAATAGATTTTAGATATTATTGCTCGTTGGTACAATCGCCATTCCTGTTGGAAAGTCAACAAGATTTTATAACAACAGAGTTTTAAAAAATATTATTTAATAGATAAAAAGAGCAATTAAATTATGTATGTCGCTAAACATCCCTTAACTATGTTCTGAATTTTATGTGATTGTGCTCGTTGATTCTCTGTATTTTCGAATTTCAATATCTGGCTTTGTTCGATAATTCCCATACAGTTTGAAAATGTTTATATAATACCGGCAAAAATTATTATATTATCTTTACTGTAATATGCTAATATTGAACGTGCATTCAAATTATCAATATTTCTAGGAGTATGTTTACATTGCACTCATATTGAATTATTGAAACTTTACACTTTTCATTCAGATACACTTTCTCCGTTATTGCAAACACTGTAGTAAATGTCATTTGTCTTAATATCTCTGGGATTTTCAGCAGCACAAATTACTAATCTGTTTCAAATTTCTCATAGACTCTTCTTCTCAGTATAACTCAAATTCGACAAATGAAATTACTTAATTGTATAAATGTTTCCAAATTTGGAAAATTGTAGCAGTAAAGCATACGCATTTTCCGTGAACGCAATCTAAATTTTCTCTATATTAAGTCAATTGTACTTTCTGCCTAAGGTAGAGAAAATTACGTAATCACTATGAAAAAACGGTGAATTTTTTACAGAAAAACTATTATAGGGTCTTGGTAACGAAGACGTGGATAACTAGAGTTGTTAAATTTAGGGGAAAAACTCCTCCAACATGTGGTGTAGCCAAAATCCATATTTTGGGGGTCTTTGATACCGAAAAATAGAATGACGGCAAAACGTCTGTCCGTCTGTAAACAACGCTAGCGCTAAACCGTTCAGCCCTTTTTCAAAGTGATATTCCTCGATTGATAAGACTGGTGTCGCAGCCCTTAATTTGAAACGATATTCAAACAGAGGGGACTTTACATGAAAACCCCTGGAACATTCTTTAAATGTTCAAACAAATGCTGCATAATTTTTTATTAAATTTGGTGTTGGATAGTGGGAAGTGCGTTTAGAGAATGGTGGAGTCTCATGTTCGTTGAAAAGATGGCACCAAAACTATAAAATTGAAAATAGAGTCTAACTGAACAAACTTTTTCCCTATTCATGTAATAGTATAATATTGTAGACCCAGTAACAAAATAGAAGAAAGTATGCTGTTGACATTCCTTTACCTTTTATTTATTTTACATTATAAGCATTACAATTGTCTTTAGAAGCAATCAATCAACTATTAGCGAATGATTAAAATATTGTTGCATTATATCATTCAATTTTGATTACAAGTTTTCATGAATAACAGATACAAATTTGACCGGCAATTCCCTTAGTTGTGTTAATTGGTTTTAAAATTACGTAGTTTATTTTGCTTCAATACTACGCAGTTCTGGATTTCTAATTTGGTGTTTAACGACCAGTTACGGATTTAGTCTTGTCGCGTAATGTGGAGATCACCTTGAGAATATGGGAGGCTGGCAGAATGGCACTTGGATGAAGCTGCTTCATGGAAGTCCTACACAACAGGCATACAGATTAAAATATTTCTAACTAGAATCAACTATGGAATACATTATTGCATGATGATTCTACATTTATTATCAGAATGTGAGTTTGCTGTAACCTGGGTAAATGTATTATCGCCAAGAACAATAAATTTCAAGATAAGTTTCAATTTCTACAATACCCTCATCGGTGCTGTAAAGGTAGTAGCTCCGTGGATAAATACAAACCAGGTAGAGGAATGGACGCCAGATCAAATCCTGCGAATATGTTTTTACCTGATGTCTGGAAAATATTAATCATTGTCATCACAGAAGTGTTAAAATTCTTTTAACCAAGGAACATACTTGTTTTTGTAAATGCTAATATGATTATATTAAGATTGTGCTGGTATCTTGTATTTAGCAATGTGACGAAACAGGAAATTTGGAAGAGATGGCTGAAATATTTTAACAGTGTCTCAGTTGCAATATCGTATCATATTTTGCGTAATCATTAAATAATATGAAAAAAGTCTGTACCAAGTTGTACTGTAATCACTAATGTTACCTATTTTAACAGTTCAGTGATAATCAGAACCATAACAGTCTGAGTTTATTATAAACTTTTTGTAATAAAATTAATTTCTTCGATTCTTTTAACAATTGAGAAAGAATATGTCTTTTACAGTTTAACAAAGTTCTTTAGAGGCTATTCTGAACTGTTCAAATTACCATTTTTGTGTTTGTGCCTATGCTAGATAAATGCTAACAGAACGCATCCACTAATTGTTTGTAACAATTGATAATTGTATTTATTTATAAGTCTTCTTAAAATGTTTAATGTAAGTCTTCAGTAATTGGGCGACATATCAAAACGTATTATCTCAAAACAATAAAGAACTTGATTTGACATTGCTCATGTAAGAAGAAGTATTTTTATTATTATCTCAATTTTTAAATAAACAATGTTTTGATACGGCATATCGTTAGTGCGGGGTAGACTGAGACTAAGTGGTGAGCTTTCATTCAGTCCCAATTTTCACAAAGAAAATAAGGAATTTTAATGAAGTTATATACAATGATTATGCGCCATGTTGTATGAGCGATCCCAATGTACAATAACCAGTCAGCCCAATCTCAATATAGGAAAAACAAGGTGAAAATTTGGATCTCAAATTTTCCGGGATAAGATCGAAGTCTTTTAAATCTAAATTTTAAACTTATTATAAAAATTACTTAAATAAGATAACAGATAAATATATTATCATGTATTTTAAAATATGATGCCATAATATTGCATTTTCCAGGGGTGTACTGTGAAGACAGAATATGTTTAAGGAATATGATTTCTATTGCATCTTAAATGTTATTCTCCAGAAAATGGAGGAAATTACAGAAAAAAATTATTTTGTTTCCTTAGATACATTAAGGCTTGCAGATTGCTGAACGGCCAATAACTCTGTAGCTGATATCGTTTAACATCGCGTTATAAAGATCGGAGATACGGAGGATCGAGTTTTGCGTGATGCCTTTTTTCTTCTGTTCCACGTTCTGTTTTAACTAAGACTGAATTACAAAGATACAGATATTTGCTTGGAAATTCTTGTATTTATTTATTTGCTTAAGATCTTTGCTGAAATTTTATACTATATAATGTAATTAGGTCACTTGGGGTTTTATCCCACGCTTTATAACAAATATTTAAAAATGTGTATTTATTTATACTCAGTTATGCAAAATTTATCTCTTTCCTTGCAATTAAGATAGTAGACATATTGACATACATTTTGCATTCACTTCCAAAAAGTTTATCACCACTATGTCTCTGTTTATATAGGAAATGAAATATGAGGAAATGTTTATCCGTTCGTTAGAGATATCCATATTGTGACTTGATAACCATATTAATTGAGTACTGAAGATGTTCCCTTCGGACAGGAATTAAACCCGCATCGTTCAAATTTACGACCAGTTGCTCCACCACTGAGCTTCGAGGAAAGAATCATTTTACAGTTGGGTTCTTGGGCTCGTGTATTCCAGCACGCACATTTGATATTTGTCACCACTCTGTCATCATTTGCGTAAGTGAAATATGAGGAGGTTGTTTATTAATAGATATCAAAGTTGTAACCTTTACACAATGTTGTGCCCAGATTGCTTGACAAATTACTCGTTTTCTTGATTAAATAAATACATTCATATTTTGCAATATGAATCGTTTATATAAAAGAAATTCACCTTGAAATGACAGTCAGTTATGCAAAATTCTCAGTGCTGTTTTTTTTATCTTACTTTTTGAGCTGCTGTAATAACCATAGATGGATTTTGAACTATGATAATTCGACATATTAGCACAAAACAAAACTTGTACTCCTCGTTTTACTTTCTCGTATACGCACGAATATACGGACTAATATACGTAATATAGAGAAAGTTGTGTAATGCAATGGAAAGATAATTTCGCGCTTTAAGCAGTAATACACGTTTTGGAGTCAGAAAAAGTGGTTTTATTCAAACCAATCCCGTCCGTCTGTATGAACACCATGCACTAAACCACGTACGATCAGCACCAGGTGAAGAAGCCTGATTTTTCTGGCTGTAGTTGAAGCTTGGAAATTTTGAAAAATCTTTGAAATTTTGGGGATACTTTACATAAAGCCTTTCGGACATTTTCAAAATTTTCTCAAAACGGCTCAATTTTCTTGTAAAAATAAGTGAAATACACTTGAAAGATGACATGGGTCCAATTTTCACGATTAATAGATTTTCGAAAATTACAAAGTTTGAACTTTGGGGCTTCTTCCTACAACTACAAAGTGAGAAACAGATTTTCCTCAGTAAATTTGTTGTCCATAATTCGTTTTTGCATAACACTCATGTAGGCTTTTGGAAATGTGGTATTTTGCGTGCAAAAGTGCGAGCAATATTTACAATTTTAAAGAATGGTTTGAAATGCAAACTGCATTGGAAACCGTTTTCTTTTCTTACTATTAAAACGTTCGAAACCGATTTTTGTGAAATTGTACTTTACTGTTATTTCTTTCGTTCTAAAGAACTTGTTTCTATCTATGGCAAGCAAAACTCAACAAGTATCACTCGTCAACACACCGTAATGTATAAAACATTGTATAACGGACTGCGAAGTGTGCATCATGTAGTTAAGGTGCTGCAATTGCTTGCTTGAAGAACTGGAAGATAAGTTAGGTCCTCGCGCCTGTTCATACAATTTTTTATTTTGAAAATGTGTGAGATTATACTTTTCCTTTTCGTAATTTAAGGTATGCATTTGCGGTTGTCGTTTGACGGTTTCAAAAACAGATAAGTGTAATAAATATTTATGCTTATTAAGCAGTGGCTGCTCGTACAGGTATTCGCACGTTGCTGTACACACCAGCAATTAATTAATTCCATTCTCTTAAACATCTCTTAACGAGAGGGAAATACAAGTTCTCTCAGAGCATTTACGAAACATGGTGTTTCAAAACACGCGCCGTTCGGAAGCTGCGATTGCCGGTCCGTCCGCCTTTCTTTCGTGAAAGCCTGCGGGAGCACACTCGGGAGAATGCGACCGAGGAAACAGCGTCCTTGGCTGCCACGGGGCTGCAGGGGAAGGAGGGGTACAACGGTGGCTTATGGAGGGCTGGAGCAATCCCCACGCGGTGCTCCTTCTGCGGCGCCGGCGCAGTGGCGATCTCGAGAAATGCCTTGACCTGTCTCGAAGATACAACACTCGGGTCGTACACGTTTTTCACAGAAGTGTGCCATTGAACGAAAAAGCGTAGTATCTCTTCACTTAAATGAGCTTTTCCCTTTTCATGCGCGAAACGCGAACGCAATATATACGATGTTGCGGCTATAAAAATGTTAAACTAGTATATAATATTTAGCCCATTCTCTTGTGTGTTTTCATGTGTCATTTATAATTACAGACTGTTCCGTGTTTAAACCCCAAGTGTATTTTTAAGCTTGTAAGTATTAAGCGTTTTCCAATGTGTTTCGAAACCGAAATCCAGAGAGTTCGTTTTCTGTCAAAGAGTGTTTGTACCTTCTTTCGTGAATAGCGTTGAAAATATTCAGAGCAATAAGAAATCAATGATTTAAAGAAAAAAGCCACAGAAAAAATTTGCCAAAGGAAACAGTATGTGTGAGTGAGAGAGAGAGGAGGGGGTGAGAGAGAGAGAGAGGAGAGGGAGAAGATAAGGCTTTGCACATCCTAATGGCATGACCACGAGCCGCCACTGATATTAAGGAAAACATTACCAATAACACGAGAAACTGAGGGCTTATTTTTATTTTAAATAGGTAGATGAACAAAGATAATAACTGCGTAATGATATTGATATTTCTTGAAGTCAATAAAATGTTCTGTAGTATTCTTGATTTTAAGCAGAACACTTAAGTCAAAACCACCTATTGTCGTGTTTTATTACAATCAGTTTTTATTATATTTTACTTTTCGGGTCTCGTTACAAGCCTCCCATTGCCTAAGAAAGCCCAACACCTAAGTCTGTTGTTTCCTGCGCCATCTATATGTCGCATTAGATACCCACATTCTTTCCTTCTTTAGTAAGAAAAACACAAAACCTTTAAGCAACTGAAGTGGAAACTTTGATTTCATATGATTCAAAACTACAACACTATGAAAATTATTCGTTGAAGAAAATTATATCTGAAATTACAACATATTATTTACCTTTTGATTTCGATGTTAAATAATATTCCTCCAAATGTTAGGAGATCTTCTCCTCGACCCGTCCTTCTGTGTACCTTCGCCGATTTGTTCCTTCACTCTCTAATTTCTTTCCGGTGTTTCAGGTGATGATGCAGGCAAGTGTCAAGTATTGTTTTCTCAATCTTCACTGTTGCAGGGTCTTGCTGAACTCTTTGCATGATTAGTATTCCTTTGGATAAGTGTTTCCCGCAGGTGAACGTATGGTGATTTTATCCCTATGCGTATCATGACTCTATACTTCATGACTGTATTCAGACGTGGTTGTTAGTCTTAGGTGGCATAATAATTTACAGTATCCCTGGTTTAATATCAGTTCTTTGGCATTATTTTCTTATCGTAGTACTCTTTTCCTTTTCTTTCTCCAAGCATCTCGCTCTCTCACTCACTTCATCCAAAATCTTCTCTGTCGCAGCAGGAAGCTTTGTCTGAGACGTCTCCCAAACATCATTTCACTGGTGATACCCCAATTGTAGAGTGCGGAGTGGATCACAGTACATCAGAAGATAGTCCCACAATTGTTCCGCCAATTTCGTTTCTCGAATTTGTGCAATCTTCAGTCTTTTGGTATACTTCTGTTCTGTCGTTCCACTTCACCGTGGCTGCCAGCACAGTGGAGCAGAATGTTCTATCTTGAAACCTTGTTCTCTTGCACCAATCTTCCAATTTCTACACTACTCCCATTTGTCTTCCCGTTGTCATACCAACATCAGGGATACCGTAACGGGCAAACATTTCTCCGTAGTGCTTGTATCACTTGTTTTCAGATTAATCTTTCGCATTGTCCTTTACTTCATAAAAATCATGAATAATAGTCAACTACTACCATTATGTGATCCCTGATGGCAGTGGACCCAACAAATCCATGGCTAGCAAGTACCTTTCAGGTCTATCAGGAAGAGGATTCCGAAACAGGTGTAGCGGATTTGGTTGGATTTTTTCAACCAACTGACAACCTTCGCACCTCTTGCAGAAATTTCTCAGCATCCTTATCGACTCCATCACAAACCTTGGAACGAACGATTCTTCATACTTACTATCCCTGGGTGACCTTCATGTGCCGATTCTAGAACTCTGGCGAAAGTTTCCAGGGGTAATAACAATTTCGATCCCCCTCAGAACTTCATTGTGAAGCATAACCGTCTTTCAGAATCTTCATTCTTGGGCTCGACAACGTATTCAATTTCCGAAAGCAACGCCTTTCGGACTTCTATCAAAAACCGGATCAGTCTTCGAATACTAATCCAACTCTTCGAGGCTGATTAGACGAGGAACAGATTCCCTGGATACCCAGCTGATATACAGTTCATCTTCAGTTGATGAATTACTCCTGTCTGTAATTTTTTCTTCAGGTAATGCGACCCAATGGATCGGCAATATTTGACTTCCGCTTCTGTATGCTACCGCCTGCCATAACCCTGTAGCTTTAAATCCATCTCGATTCTTGCGCTTGGTTTTCGAACGCGGCGAAAACATAAACTACAACGCACGATGATCGTTACTGAAACCAGCTCCAAACCATATATCATTAAGTGAAACGCTCTCATGCATATACCAGGAAGTAATACCTCTTTTCTGTTTAAGAGTAACGCTTCTCGCAATCAGTGAGCTTCTACTCGCGTATGAGATAACTCTCCATTCATTCCTCACATCTTTTTGTACTAAAACTGCGCCCAATCCCACAGGACTCGCATCTGCAATTACTCTTGTTGGCGCATTCTGATTATAAATTCTAAACATTTCGTTTGCATTAGTTTCGATTTTAATTTGTTAAATATCATTCATTTGAAGCCCCACTCCAAGTTTAACGCCTGTTTTGTTAGTCACTCGGAGCACTGGTGTTGACAAATTCGTTCTCGATGATCCTGAGATTTACAAGTCTAAAACTACATGTGTTTCCTCTCGAGTTCGTGGCGGTCTACACTTTTGAATAGCATCTACTTTTGATTGCAAAGGCCTATAACCAGAACCAGTACAAGCCCAGAAAAAATGTTCCTTTGTAAGTTTACATTTTCGTGGATTTATAGTTTAACCCATGATCTCAAGACACTTCAAAACCAATTTCAATCAGCGGTATGTTCCTCTGTTTCTGCAAATATGACAATATCATCAATAAAATTTTCTACTCCTTCCAAGCCAGAAAGAATAGATTTAAAATCCGTTGGTATCTCAGGAGCCACAGCTTATCCCAAACATTAGTCTTTTGTATCTGTATAGTCCCGATTCTGTAACAAAGTCGTTATAACTCTCGATCGTTCATCAGTTCGACTTGATGATACGCCCTGATTAAATCAATAGTACTGAAAAACTTACAATTTCTGAATTTTGGCAAAATCTCCTCCAACACAGGAAGTGGATACCTTTCTCGAATAATTGCTTCGTTTGCTCGTCTCATATCTACACATAGACGAATCGATCCATCTTTCTTGATGACAGGTACAATTGGTGAAACCCACGGAGTCGCACCTTCTACTCTTTCGACAATGTCTAAATCAATCATTTCTGTATTTCCAGTTGAACTTTATCACGTAACCAAAAGGAATACGCCTCACAGGCTGTACCGCGGACTACACTTCTCATCAATTGGTAAAGCTAACTGAAAATTCTTGATTTTACCTAAGCCATTACACAACTTATTATTTTCCAAATACATTTCAATATTCATGTATAAATCTACACCGATTTTCATTCTAACTTCTCTGCCATGCCATAACCTAACAATGGTGACCGATTGTATCTACAACTTCTAGAAGTTTGCTACCGTTTGTTTGCGTCCTTCGATGACACATTCAGATTCACCTAATAAATTTAACCTTTCTTTCTGTCCGTAAGCATATAACTTTTGTCAGACACTTTTGTTGATTTACAGACTAATTTTCTATTTGTTTACGCATTCGTTGCCGATCAATAATATTACATGATGCTCCCAGATAACCAACATTCTCAAGACACTCCTCCCATTCTTACATTCACATACTTGTTGCTTATAGTTTCTGCTACTTATCGTTCACTTACGTCGACGTATAAAATCGTTATCATCGTCATCTTCAACGTGTATCTTCAGGTTTTTTCTTCTTCGTTATTTCCGTTTCCCTTTTTATCTTCATGCTTTATCTCGTCACCGCCGATCATCTTCGTCTTACAAACTACGGCAAAATGTCCCTTTTTGTTGCACCGATTACAGGTCTTCGTCTTTGCTGGACACCGATCGTCGGTACGCACGTGCCCTACTTGACCACAACTATAACACGTGATCTCTTTCTTTTTCGACTTGAATTTTGAATTTCCACCCCTTTGTGCGACTTTGCCGCTGGCTCACAGCCATAATCTTCCAGTTGTTGCGCCCGACCTCTATTGCGCAGGCGATGTCCACCAACTTCTTTAAGTGTCGGATTTCCTTTTTCGATTGCCCTTTTTTCTCACCTCTGTGTAGACATTTCTCAATTATTTGATCCCGTATTTCTTCTTCCTCGTTCCCAAATTGTCCATATTTGGCCTGCTGCCTCAGCGAACTGCCTCAACGCCTCAACGAACTTCGCCCTACTGCCTCAACGAACTTCGCGATGCTTTCGCCTTCAACTTGAGTCATATTCCGAAAAACATGTCTCTCATATGACGGGTTTGCTTTTGGTTTAAATAATTGTTCAGGGCCGTTTCGCTATATTATATGCATCCCCACCTTCTGGAGATCATGTCCAGCGCCTGGGATTGCGAAAAAATATCTTGAAACCCCATTCCGCCGTAATCTTAACAGCATCGCTCTTTCGAGTTGAAGCAGTAATATTTTCATAACCATACAAAAGTTCAAACGCGAATCCATCTTTCCCAGCAGGGAAAAATATTCCCTTCACTAATATCAAATTCGGTACTCCCGAACAGTCTGCCATTTCTTGTTATATCACAAAAGACGTGTCGTTTTCACTTACTTTTTCCTTTTCTTCAAATTTGAAATTTGACGCAGTACTTATCCTCGTCGCCAAATGTAGTATTCTTGATTTTAAATAAGAACACTTAAGTCGAAAACACACTGTTGTCGTGTTTTATTACAATCAATTTTTATTACATATTTTACTTTTCGGGTCTCGTTACAAAGCCTCCTTCTTTTCTAAGAAAATAACTTGCACCTAAGTCTACATTTGTTTCCTGCGCCATCTATATGTCGCATTAGATACTACAGTTTCTTAGATTCTAGTAATTGCTTAACCAAATGAATTCACAGATAATGGACCGAGTCGGAAACTTGTCTTTTAGCCCAACGTTATCACGTCTAATAATCTCACCTTGGGCGAGGCGATAAGGGTTGAGCGTCAGGCTAGCCCACCAAAAGCGCCTGCTAGCAAAGTGCATAGTACTGAACTGAAATATTCTTAAATTAGAATTAACTATTTTTATAGTGCCGCGTAGATTTCTTTGCTTTCTTATTGTCTCTAGAGTAATTTATTTAATATTTTAAATTGCAGTACGGAAAAGCAATGAGTTTGAAGACAAAGTTCGTTGATTCTTGAAAGAATTGGAGTAAGTTCACGGAAATGCGTGCGTACGTCTGTGTTGGTAGCGCAATCGCTTACGTGCAAGGCTTCACAATAGAGGAACGCGTGTTCAAATCTGGCATGATGTCGGCGGTTTTTTACTTGAGCAATGAAAATCAATTCCTAATAGCGATGTCGAGATGTTCTAAACATTCCTTTTCTTTGCAAAAAGATACCATTACAAAACTGCGGAAAGAATTTGACGTACTTTCGATTACCCATCCTTTAACGATTATTCACCTCCATATTTTCCTCTTCATAGGCAGTTTTTGGTTTTTGCATTAGTACGTTCGTTTCCTTCACAATACCTAATACGAGTATTACGTCCTTTAGCAATTAATGTTATTTTTTTGTCTCTGCTTTTTGCCAAGTTCTCTAGCTCAAATGTTTTTCTTTGCTTTAAAAAATTAAAAGTAGCACCTTACTTTACTACTGAAATATATTGAAGAACTAAGAGGTGCTACAAATGGGACAGACTTTCTCGTAGCAAATATTTCCTAATTTCCTTTGCGTGGACTGGTTTTAAGGTTTTGCTCCATTCTCTTGCCGCTGCCATCTGTTGCCGCACAAAATGCACCTTTTTTGACCTTTTCTCAACAGTTCAAAATAGTCTCGAAATATTATTTCGAGACTATTAGAAAGGATAAAATCTTGCCTAAATAACTTCTTTTTCATTGCGAAAAAGTTTGAGCCACATTGTTAAAAATGGCATTAAACGTGCATTATTACTGCGAATTGGAAGCTCTTTTTCACAGGAATCTATTGAATTTTAGAAAACTTCCTCTAAAGTCATTTGAAACACTTCTCCTACAAGTTACAATAATGTATACTCACAATAAATGTATACAAATCCATTCAACAATTGCATAAGGGCGTGAGAGATATTTCAAAAATTACATTTGTGTAATTTTGAAAAAAACAAAAAGAATAGAGCAATATCTGTTTATGTCATCGTATAGGGTGCATTTGGCATTATAATTTAAAGAAAAATTTGGGCAGTTTTTTGAGAAAGTGTTCTTTTATTAATTTTTTTAAAGTGCAAATATTGAATGCCATATTGTGCGAATTCAACTAAAACTTTCAAAAACAATTGCATGACTTATTAAAAGAACTAATTACCCAGAAACAAATTTCCATTTGAAGCAAAAATCTCTATCTTTAATTTTGTAGTTGTAGGAAGACATACGCAAAATATTCATACTTTGCAATTTTGGAAAATTCGGTATTAACCGTGAAAATCGGATCAATTCTACCTTTATAAGTGTATTTTACTTTAATATTACAAGAAAATTAAAGATAAAATTTGGAGCCGTTATTGAGAAAATTGCAGAAATGTCAGAAGGCTTCAAGTAGTCCCAAGAATTAATGAATGTTTTCAAAATCGCATAGCTTCAGCTCGAGGCAAAAACGACGAGGTTTCTTCAGTTTGGAAAAATTGTATGCATGGATTTGGAAATCTAGAGTTGTACCAGACGGACAGACGGACGTTTTTGCTTCCAATTGGTTTCCAACATCAGGATCCACGAAACTGGATTCTGGCTCTTTTACGTATTAAAGGATTTTTCTCTTAATTTACAGCAATTGGTTTGGTTCAGTTATTCGTCACCAGAGCGAAGCAATTAATTTTTTCGGCCAAAAATCCACAGTTCTTTCGCGCAGCATTACATAACTTTCTCTATACTACGTATATTACTGCGTATATCCGTAAGTATACGAGAAAGTAAAAATGTGCAAAGTGTTTGTTAACATGCGTTACGCAGATAAATTTTAAGGAATGATATTGATTCAGTGGTGAGGTGTAGTTGACATTTGCATAATTGGAATGATTGAAGGCGTTGTCATTGTCAACAATAGTATTTATTTCACAAATAGCAGCCACAAGTAGATACGGCACGTAGGTCAGCAGCCATGGGCAACATTATACGGTACGCCACGTTTGGCGCGAAAAGGAGGTTCTAATTTCGCATTTACAGTACAGCCAGCGCGTTTATAGCTTTTACAGCTTAACGCCATTTTCTTAAAAACTGCTCAACTTTTTTTTAATGAAAATTGCTATTTAGGATGAAGTTTTAGCATTCTTTAATATTCATAATAATATTTGGGTTCTACTACTTGGAAACTGAAAAGTTGAGAAATTTTCAAAAAATGTTATTTGGGCGGTGATAGATGGCAGCAGGCAAGGGGAGGAAAGACTGTACCAGTCCACAAAAAGGAAATTAAAAATTGTGCCGTTCTGTAGCACCTCTAGTTACTTTCTCGTACATAAACGTATTATACGGGAGTAATATACGTAGTATAGAGAAAGTTAGTACTTCTGCGGAAATCTGATTTCAAGATTTCAATGGGAATGAACGTTTTGGGGCCGCCTGATACAGAACAAGTTTCAGTCGTCCGTCCGTCCGTCTGTAAACACTACTAGCGTCTTAACCACATGCACGATCTTTTCCAAATTGAAGCAAACCCTGTCCATCTAGTTAAAGCTTTAAATTTGGGGGTATTTTACATGAAGCCCCCCGGACATTTCCACTATTTCCTCAAAATCGGCTCCAAATATTTTCTTTAAATTTCTTGCAAGAACAGAATAAATAACTGGCATAGGTCCTATTTTGAGTTATAATTCTGGATTTTTCGAAAATTGCAAAAGTTTGAATTTTTTCCGACGTCTTCCTGCAACTATAAAATTGAAGATGGAGATTTTTCTACAAATGAAATTTGTTATCCATAAATATCTCTCATTGAGGTCATGTAGTTTATTTTGAAAATTTTAGTAATTTCCGTGCAATAGTGCATGCAATATTTGCAACTTTAAAAATAATAAAAACAAGATTTTCTCAAAAAAGGCTCCAGATTTTTCTTTAAATTTCTGGTACGGATAGTACCAAATGCACTATCTGATGACCAACACCATATTGTGCTCCATTCTTTCGTTTTAGTAAATTACACATTTATTTTTACCTGTCTCTGTCGAAATATTTTTCACTAAAACGATTTCTTCCCTTTATTATAGTTAAGAGCACATGTGCTATAAATCTTTTCAAATAAATTCTCAACAACTCAACGGTTTTCGGTAAAAATGAGCTCTAAATTCATTTTCAGAAACGCTCACACGCCATTGTCTTCAAAATGGCTCCAAATTTTCCAATACGCGGAGTGCTGGTTGCATGTTCAGTATGACGTAAAGTTCGTTTTGCGTCATATTGAACAGTGCAACAACACTATATTAGAGAAAAACCATTTGTGTTCAAACCATTTAAACTCATTTACCGAAAACAAATTGAGAATTGTTGAAAAGATTTATAGCACGTAATAACAAATGAGGAAGAGGCGCTTTTGTGAAAACTGTTTCCAACGTGGCGAAACTAAATTTGTGTGATTACTGAAGACGAAGAATGGGCAATATGAACATGTGAATGAGGTATTTGTACTATCGTACCGAAAATTTAAAAGAAAAATCTGGAGCCTTTGAAAATCTTGTTTTATTATTTTAAAGTTACTGTGTGCATGCGCCACGGAGAATTACTAAATTTCAAGGCAAACTTCATGACCTCAATGAAGTGTTATGGATAACAAATTTCATTTGAAGGATAAAAATCTTCAATTTACTGGTGCGGAAAGGCTGTCGAAGAAGGCCAGGCTTTTCGAAAGCTCGAAATTGACCGTGGTATGCCGGTTATTCTGTTCTTGCAGAAAATTTAAAGAAAATATTTGGGCCATTTTGAAGTAGTGGAGTAAGTGAACTTCATGTAATACCCAGAATTTAAAGCTTACTGGAAGCTGGATGAACGAGTTCGCTCAATTTGAAAAATAGACAGCATTATCATTGGGCTGCTTAGTAATACGAACACAGACAGATGAACATGGTGACTTTGAGAAACTTTTGTTCTGTATCAAGCAACCTGCGCTGTTCATTCCCATTGAAATCTTGAAATCGAATTTCACGAAGCGTACAACTTTCTCATACTGCGTATATTACTCCGTATAATACATGCTTTGGCGCAACTGAAGGTGCACGGGAGATAACGAACTTCTAATTTGCACATGGAACAATGCAGTCTTTCTTTTACCATGTGCTCGCAATTTTCTCAACTATAATTTCAAGTAACAGCTGCAAATATTAATGTATGATGTGTATGAATGACAAAATATTTATTTCATCCATTAAAAAAGTTGAGCAGATTTTAAAGAAAATGGCGTTAGCTGTAAAAAACTATAGGCTTGCGCTGGCTTCCTTCACTGCTTCAAATGCAGTGAGCCGCGCCAGGCGCGTGGCATACCTGTAATGTTGCCCATGGCTGCTGACTACGTATCACGTGGCTGCTATTTGTGAGTAAACTGCTATTGTTGACAATGACTAACATATGTCATTCAGTATAAAATGTCAACTACACCTCACCACTAGTCAATATCATTCCTTGGAAACTATCTGCGTAACATGTTAACAAACACTTACATATTGCTATAAACATGCTTACGGCATATATGCATGTGCACTGCATGGTATAGAAGATGATGCTATATGCTGCGCGGCAACGCATTTCGGCAGTATTGCTTTTCGCTCTGACAACAACTGAATCAAGCAAATGCTAGTCAGAGAAAAATCCTTTAACGTGGTGTAACCGAATCTGATTTGTGGATCGCTGATGTAACCAATTGAAGCAAACGTCCGTCTGCAATGCTCTGAAACTAAACCATGCGTACAATTTGAAACCCCTAGGCCTGAGCTGAAGCTGGCGTTTTGAAAAACGTTGCATTATTTTGAAGTTTACTTGAAGCCTTCGGACATTTTCAAGAACTATAAATAACGGCTTCCAATTTTATCTTTTATTTTCTTTGTAATATTAAGTAAAATACGCTATAAAGTGATCATTTTTACGGTTAATACCAATTTTCCAAAATTGCAAAAGTACAGGTATTTTGCGTCTTCAACTTCTGGAAAGATAAATTTTGCTTTCAAATAATTTATTTCTCATAATTAGTTCTTTTAATAAGGTCGTACAGTGTTGAAAGATACAGACCAGTGCTGCAATATGGCATTCAATGCACAATTTAAAAAATTTATACAAACTGAATTTTCTCAAAGAAGCTTCGCTCCCATTTTTCTTTTAAGTGGGTAATGCCAAATGCGCCACATGTGTGCAAGCAGATAATGTTCTATTCTTTTGTTTTTTCAAAAAGTACAAATACGCAATGTTTTGAAATATCTCTCACGCCCTTAATATCACGCTTGTTGATGAATTTAATATCGTGTACAGTATATTAACTTGTGATAGAAAATATTTTAAAATAAACTTTTAGAAAAGTTACTAAAATAATAATTCTGTGAAAAACTTCCAATTGCGTAACAACATAACATTTTGTGGCAACTCCGATAAATAATTATTTAAGAGGCGAATTTATCATGCAACAGTCTCGATAATGTTCAGCTGAGCGAGAGATGATCCCAGCTGTCGACGCGTGGAGATGACGGCGATGAACAAGGCACAAAACCAGTCACGCAAAGAAATGAAAATATTTGCTTTACGAAAGTCTGTCGATGCTGGCACCTCTGGTTCTTCATGAAGTAGTAACGAAGGACATTTGTAATTTTTAGAAGCAAGCGGCACATTTGAAGCTGAAAAAACGACAGCGCGGGTTAAAAAATGGCGTGAACGTAATCTCGTATTGGGGTAACATGCTAATGCAAAGCAAAAACTATGAAAGAAGGAAATATGGGTGAATGAAAGAGCGAGTAATCGCGTCAGAGTCTTTCACGTTTGTTTGGTATCTTTGCAAAGAAAGGAATGTTTAATTGTCTCGACAATATATCAGAATTGATTTTCATTAACAAAACAAAGCCGCCGACATCGTAAACACGCGTTCATAATGACGCTGCACGTAACGATGCATACTGCTACAATTGTGCACAGCTGATGAAATCTAACGTTTGTCTTCAAACTCATTGCTTTTCCTGCTTCTACGGTAAATAAATAATTATAACGAACATCAAGCGCAATCTCCACGCGCTACTGAAATAATTCTACTTAGAAGCGATTCGGTACTATGTAATTAGCGAGCACTAGTGCTGGCAACGCTCAACCACTGTCACTGCAAGGCAGATTATTGAACGTGTTCTTTTGAGCAGGCTAGGCGGTTTCGACTCGGTGACATTCAAACTTCATTGCTACAAGCTCATTACTAGAATCTGAAACTGTAGTATCTAATGCATTTTATATAAATAACGCAACTAATAATTTGCACAAATGAGATAACTCTTAAAAAAGAAGAACATGGCGAACGAAGTAAATATGTAATAAACTGATTGTAATAAAGCTCACGACAACAATGTGTTTTTCGACCATCTATTTAAAATCCAAGAAATACTACGATGCGACGAAGTCAAAATACTGCGTCGGCCAGAATTTGAAAAGAAATAGTGAAAACATTTACGTCTTTGTGATACTAACAAGAAGAAAAATAACGAGCTTTATTCGAGAAATCTGAAATTGATATTAATGGTAATTTTCTCGCAAGAAAGAATGAATTCGGGCGTTTGGCTTTGTATGTTGCGAAAAATATTACCGCTGTAACGATGCGTGGCCTTCCAGACTGTTTCACCAATCTGACATGTTGAATACATATAATATAGCGGCAGTGTGTACTTTTAAAGCAAAAGCAAACCCGTCGCTATGAAGACATGTTTCGGGGCGCTGACCTCAAAGCAGAAAGGCGGCGCGGTATTCGTTACAAGGCGGCTTTGGGCAAATATGAACGAGGAACGAGAAAGAAAGAAATGCGGGATCAAAGCGAGAAATGTCTACGCAGGAAAGAACGTCGAAGAAATCGGCTTGCACAAAAAAAGAAGTTCGCCTGCGCAATAGGCATTTCCATGCAACAACTGAATTATGGCACAGGTGAAGTCGGTATAAGTGCAAAGTGGAGAGTCGAAAAAGAAAGAATCACGTGTTACTGGACGGTCGAAAATAGAGGCGCGATAGCGCTACTGTTTGTCAGCAGACGAAGACTGTAATATCAATGCGGTTTGAATGCATTTACTGGGGTAGATGAAGAGGTAAAGGAAATGAACAACGAGCTCGAAGACCCGACAAGTTGAATGACGTGAATGTTTTAACGATTGCTACGTTCGACATGAAGTGAACGACGAAACAACAGTATAAGCAACAATATGAATCAGGAAATGAGATGTCTTTGAGAATGTTGATTGTTCGAAGATATCGGTATTGATCGACGGCGATGAAGTGTAGCTGTGAAAGTGTTTGTAAATCCCAGCAAAGAAAGTAATGCGACAAAAAGTTAGCAATAACACGAGAATTGAAAAGAAGGTTAAATTGTGGTGAGTCGGTAATGTCATCGGATGAATAAATATGTTGGCATTAGAGTACAATCGATCAACCATTGTTGGGCAGCAATTGCGGCGAAGATTAGAAGAGGTACAAAAATCGGTGTAATTACAAGTTACGATATTGAAGCATTTGGAAAATAACTGAGTTGTGTAACCAGGTAAAAATCGGGAGATTTTTCGATTAACTGCAATTGATGAAGTGCTGATCACGTGATGAAGTTCGGCTGGAAAATACGAAAATGATTGATTGGAACATTGTCGAAGAGCCAAATGGAGTTTCATGTTACTGCAATGGATCGATTCGTCTGGCGGTAATCAAACAGTATTGATGAAGGTATCCCTTTCGCAGTTCCTTCAGAGGTATGGATTTCAATGGTGAGCGTATCATCAAGTCGAGGCGATGAACGATCGAGAGACCTAACGACTTTTGTTGGGGCTGGTTCTGTTCTGAACTTGTTTGAGATAAGCTATTAACTTTTTCGAACTATTTCAGCGGTGCAAAGTCTATTCTTTCTGACTTGGAAGAATGAAAATTTTATTGACGATGTGTCATATTTGCGAAACAGAGAACGGCTATGACCGCCGATGAAAATACGATTTTTGAAGTGTCTTGAGATCGCAGGTGGCTCATAAATCGAAAATGCTGAAACTTAAGCAAAGGAAGGTATTTTTTCTGGGCTTTAATTTCTGGATTTCGCAATGGAAGCAACTGCGACAATGAACCGCCGCAGCTCGGAAGAAATACAGAAGTTTTGAGACTTATGAAATTTCTGCGGATATCGACTATGCCGAATTTGTCAGCAGTAGTGCTCGCTGAGCGACGCTAACAAACAGGGCGTTAAATGAGTGAGTCAAACTGAAATGATGCGTTCAACAGATTGGAAGTCGAAACTAATACTGGCAAAGCTGTTTAGGTATAATCGGGAAATAACGCCAGCAGTGCGATCAACGGTGGGCTTCAATTTTATTGCAAAAGATGATAATGGAGGATTATCTTCATGCGCGATAAGTACCGGCTGCGAAAGATATTATCTCAAACGAAAAGAAGGCATTGGCATACTGACACTGTATGCATGTGAGAAGGTTTCGCTTGACTGCTATGGTTGGAGATTTGAGCTCGCGGATAAATAAACGCGTTTTGAAATTACTACTTGCGGTCAAACCAGCCTCGAAATCGAGAGATAATTCAAGAGTTACAGGTAGTATACAGAAGCGGGGAGTCAAACAGCCATCGTGTCCAAAGACTACCTGAAAGCACGAGCGAGAAGAATTCATCGAAGATGAGCTTTTGCTATGTCAGCGGGTATCAGTCAGTTACCATTCAGCGGCGAAACGGATTAATATTCGAAGAATTTTAATCGAAGGCGCTCTGAAAGTGAGATTGCGACAATAGAAACGAATTCTGAAAGGAGCGGTATGTTCTCAATAATTGGACGAGGGGACTCGGTATTATTCCTGAAAACTCTTCGTCATAAGTTACAAGACCAACACCCAGATCGCCGAGATAATGTATGAAGAATCGTCTTCTTGGGCTGTGAAGGATGGGATGCTGGTAATGAAAGTGTGCGAAGTCGGTGGATGAAAAATCCAAATACCTGTTTTCAGATCTCGTTATAGACGCGACATAACTACTAGCCGTAGTTTGAATCCCTGCCGGCTGAAGGCACATGTAATGTGAATCCGACTATTACTTGTTTTATGGTAACGCAATGCGGGTAATTCGGAAAAATGTGATACAAGCACTACAGTATTTGCCCGTGCAATATCCTCAGTGACAGTAATGCGACAACAGAACAAGTAGTAGTGTGAGAATTGAAGATTATGCAGAAGAACAAGGTTTCGAAATAGAGGCGCATTCTGTGACCGGCTGTCAGCTGTGGTGAGAGTGCGACAGAACTGAGTATACTCAAAAGACTGAAAGGAAACGAGCCAACGTAATGGTGTGTACAGACCCTCGCACTCTGCAATTGGTATCACCAGCGAAGTAATGTTTGAGAAGACGTCGAACAAGCTTCCCTGGTGCTGTTGGTGAATGAAAAATGAAGCAGATATATGGAAAAGAAAGGAAAGTACTACGACAAATAATGCCAAAAAGAATCCGATATTAAACGGGGATACTGTTGTATGCTACTAGACTAACAAACTGCGTCTGAATACGATCGAAGTAATACAGAGTCGAACACCTTGAAACAAAATCACCAACCTGTGCCTGCCCGGCTGCTATCAAAGGAATGTCAATCTGCAAAGCCTTGAAAAGACCTATGGCGAGTGAAAGCGTGATTTCCCGACCAACTTCCACTACATCGCTCTGGCACCGAATTGAAAATAGAAAACAAAATCGGCAGATAACAAGAAGAACGAATCGTGAAGAAAGATCTCCTAAATATTTGGAGGACATTCAGTATCAAATCGAAAACGTAAACTAATATGTTGTATTTTAATGATTACTATTTTCAGGTATAATATTTTCATGATGTTAACATTTGTTCATGAAGGCGAATCAAGTTTCATCGGTGCAAAAGGGCACATTTTTCTTACTAAGAGAAGGAAAATAGTAATCTATGCGACATATGAATACAGAGATACTAGAAAAGAAGGAGGACAGTAAAATATGTAATAAAAAAACTGTTGTAAATAAATGCATTTTTAACGTTTTCGACGAAATGTTGCTTATTTAAAATCAGGAAAATACTACAAGCGCGATGACCAGAAAATATCACTTGTCATTACGCGGTGTATCTTTTGTTCATCTGCATATTTAAATAAAATAGCTCTCGAACTCTTTCGTGTTGACCAGATGACTTGTATCAGTGGCGCTCGTGTCTGTGCAGCATTCTCTGGCTGCTTCTCCTTCTGCTCTGTTTCTCTGCCTCTGCCACTCGCAGTTATCACTGTTTCTTTTTCGGCGATTTTTTCTGTATTTTCTTTGAAATCGTGTTCATATTTTCTTGCTGACCGTGTTGGTCGCAAACACTAACGACAGAAAAACGAACTCTCTGATTTCAGTTTCTCGAACACAATTTGGCCTAATACTTACGTTAGAAAATACGCGAGGACGATATACTTCGGAGATGATACAGCTTGCAGCTACAAAGGCGAAATACAAATATTATATGCTATTGGCGTGCATGAATACAACCTGCAACGTGCGTTAGCATTTCATCGCTGGTGTCTCTGAAAGCTTTCAGATCAGTACTAACCTCGCTTTGGATTCGTGTCACGCTTCTGTTGTGGCACAGTCGGTGTTATATCTTCGGTTTTGCATCGGGCTGCCGGATGCTGCTGCCGTGGATTGCTCGGTCCATAACCGTTGTACCCTCACCTGCGGCAATAACGGCCAAGACGCCGTTTCTCGATGCGCTGCGGTGGCAACTTCCCGCAGGCTTTTCGCGAAAGGCAGACCGACTGGCAATCACGCAACGGCTTGCGTGTTTTTAACGTGACTGAAATAACTGCGAGGAAGCGTATTTCCCTCTCGTTAAAGATATTTAAAATGAGTTGAACAATTTGGGCCATTTTTATAATCAGCTACTGCAATACATAACGCTATTACCGCTTCGTCACGGCACTGTCGAGCATTTAACATAGTAAATTACGAAAGGAAAGTATTGATCTCACGCATTTCAAAAATAAAGAATTGCATGTGAGCAGGTTCTGAACAGAATCTCCAGTTCTTCAAGCAAGCACCGTACTTGCTAACACATGATAACTGCTCCCCTATATCACAATGTTTATGATGTGTTGACAGTAATCTGTTAATTTGCTGCTGGTGAGAATGTTCATAGAACGAAAAACAGTAAAAAATGCAATTTCTGAAATCGAACTCCATTAATTTTAACAGAAAAGAAAACAATTTCAATGCGGTTGCATTTCAAACTTCATTCTTTAAGTGTAAATATTCTTTCGCACTTTACAAAATACCAACATTCAAAAAAACCTACATGGTGATATGCAAAAAGCAGGTATGAACAACAATTGAAAGAAAATCTGTTTTCAATTGTAGTTATGAGGAAGAAGCCCCATTCAGAAACTTTTGTATTTCGAAAATTCAGGATTAATCGTGAAAATTGGACTATCGTCATCTTTCTAGTGTATTTCACTCTATTTTGCAAGAAAATTTGGGCCGTTACGAAAGGTTACGAAAATGTCGAAAACATCCCAAAATTTCAAAAATTTCAAATTTCAATAACTACAACCGAAGAAAATATCGGGGGTTTATTCGAACTGGAAAATCGTACGATGATTAGGCGTTGGCAATGAATACAGACGAACGGTTGAATAGAACCGCTTTTCGACTCCCAACATTACTGCCCAAGCTTGCCGAAATTGAAATTTTTCGCTGCGACAACTTTCTCTATGTGCACGTATGATAGTCACGGCTGTATTCGTGCGTATTCTGAGAGAAGCAAACGAGGAAGAATCACAAGATTTTGTTTTGTGTAATATGTCGAATTATCATGGATTCAAAATCCATCTGTAATTGGCTCAAAAAAACAGATAAAAAAACGTACTGAAAATTTTGCATAACGACTGTCGGTAATTTCTTTTATATAAACGATTCATGTGCAAAACTAGCGACTGACTAATCAGAAAAGACGATGATTTGTGCAATCTGGGTCACTGTATTATTAAGGTTGCTGATATCTGTGCTTAAGGTTCAAACCTTCCCTCATATTTCACTTGCATGAAATGATGACGAGAGGTGACAATGTCAGAAATGCGTGAAGATACACGGCCGAGAACAACTGGCAAAACGCATTTTCTCGAGCTGAATGTTGAGCTACAACTGATCGTAAACGATGCGGGGCTAGTGTATCTGTCGGAGGTGTCTTCGTACTCAATTAATATGATTTATCAAATTCACAGCTATGAATATCTCTGGCAGGCACAGGATAAACATTTCTCATATTTCATTTCCTGGCTTTTAGAGTTATATTATTGTTTCTTTTGGAAAGTGAGCTGCAAAATACTTAATGTCAATATATTCACTAATTGCAAGCGAAGGTAGAAGATAAATTCTTATTAACTGATGTAAATAAACATTTTTAAATGACTGTTGTAAAGCAGGATAAAACTCCTGCGACCTAGTACACATTATATAGTATAAAATTTCAGCAAATCTTATAAGCTTAACAAATGTACAGAATTTCCGCTAAACATTCGTTATCTTTAATTCTCGGTCTTGAATAAAACGAAGACGATGAACAGAAGAAAAAGGCATCGCGCAGCTCGATCTCTGTCTCCGATCGCGCGTGTTAACGATATCGGCTAGAATTGTGTGGGCTACGAAAACCTTGGCTGTCTGTGAAACAAAATAATTTTTTCTGTATTTCTCATTTTCTCTGAGTAACATTTAAGACATAATAAACAGTATTCTCTAAACAATAACTGGCTTTATTTCTGAAAGCTCTGTGTGCTAATCTGATATTTTAATAATACGTAATATATTTATCTGTTATCTTATTTATGAATTTTATAATGGATTTAAAATTGAATTTAAAAGACCGACTTTATCGAAAATTGAGATCCCCAGAGCCCTTCGCACTCACACTGTTACCTATATTGAATTAAATGACTGATTGCTGTACATTGAATGCCTACACAAACATGTACTACTGTAATCATTGTATATAACTTCGTGCATTCTTATTTTTCTTTGTGAAATTGAGACTGAATAACTCACCGCAATCTCAGTCTACCCGCGACTATGCCGTGTCAAGCATTGTTTATTAAATTGAATAATAACACAAAAAATATTGATTTCTTTTCATAGTACGTCAAATGAATTATTGTGTTTTGAAATCAACCGGCACATTGTAATCGCTCCACTACAAGGCTTACGTCAGCGGCTTTGAAAGACCATAAAATAAACAATTATCAATTGTTACAAACTGTAGAGATGCATTCTATTAGCATTATCATGAGCACAAACACAAGTAATGTTTGGTGGTTCATCAAATAACCTCTAATTTTGTTAAACATGTAAGACATATTCTTTTCTCAATTGACCAAGAACGAAGAAATTACCTTTATTACAAAAGTTCTCAGTAAACCCGAACGTTAAGTTTCTGATTATCACTAAGGAGTGACCAAATGAAACAATTACCCAGTGATCATACAACGGCACGAACCTTTCTGTATTTCTAACGATTTTTAGCTATGAAAATATGATAATGATATTGCAACTATGTTAACTATTTCATGCATCTCTTAGAGCCCTAGACACAAATCACGTGCGAAATACAGATACTGGCACAATCTTAACTATGTCATATTAGCATTGCAAAAACGAAACCATGTTCACCCCAATTGCAGAAATTACAGGCTCTCGTGATGATGTGATTAATCTTTCCGGTGTCGAGCAAATTGTATTCGGCGAGTTGATCTGTCCCATTCTCTAACAACTAAGTAACACTTAGCACCGTGGTATTAGCTGAAGATGAAATCCTGTTGAAATTTATTGTTCTTGTTTATACTACATTTACTCGGAATACAAACTCGATGCTTGTGCGATAACAGAAATGTCAGCTCAGCTACTGTTCTATGGTTGATTCCTGGTTAGAAGCATTTTTATTCATGTGCCTGTTATCGGACAGTAACTTTTGCCGCTTACTCCCTGTCTGGGTGTCTCCGACCCACGCGACTTTCGCAACTGAAGTCGTTAAACACCAGTCTAGTCAGAACAACAATGTAAGCAAATAACTAATATTTAAAACCAATTAACATAACTGAGAAATTGCCAGTCAAATTGCATTCGTTATTCATGAGCTTGCTTGACACAAAATTGAATGATGTAATGCTAACGTATTTTGGTATCTGCTATGTGTTAACTAAAGTATGTCTTATAATGTAGGCAACAGAAAACAATTGTACAACAACAGCACATATATACCTGATTTGTTGCACGCTCCCGCAATGACATACTTTATTGCATGGAAAGTTTCGGCCAGTTGAACACTATTTTCAATTTTTATAGTTTTTGAAAGTTAACGAACATGAACCTGCACTATTGACGCTACTATCAACAGTGCATTAATAAAAGTATCGTATTGGTGAACATTTGAATGTTTCCAGAAGGCTCATCGCTAAGTCCCCTGTTTGAATATCGTTTCCATCAAGAACTGCGATACCGATATCTTATCCAATCGAGAATATCGAACACGGTGAAATCGGCTGAACGAGCTGCGCAGCGTTATTCGCAGACGGACAGCGTTTGACGCCGTCGATCGATTGCACCGCTATCAGCGCCACTTACAAACGTAGTTTTGACCACTGCGAACTGAGAGGATTTTCCCTAAATTTGGCAGAGTGGACCTCCATTTTCGTCTGGAAGCGCTATTGATATGCGTTTTTGCAATCGCTGTTTCGCGCGGCTCGTACGTAACTTTCTCTATCGCCAGGCAGAAATACAATTGATCAATATGAGAAAATTTAGATTATACTTATATTCATCTTTACTACCAAGCTGTTTCAAATTTGGAAAACATTTATACAATTTTTATTTCATTTGTCCAGTGGATATACCGAAGAAGAAAAAGTTCATGAAGAAATTGAAACAATTCAATGATTGTGTTGAAAATCGAGATGTGTAAAATGTGACATTACTACATTATTTAATAACGGTATGATCATGTTCGAATGAAAGAAGATATGAAAGTTTCAATAATTCAATATGAGCATAACATGCTCTGAAAATATTGGATGGCAGAATCCCCAATCAGCTTTACTGGTATATAATATCAATTTTGAAAGAATACATAATTTAGAAGTCGTAATGTTTTTAATTTTTGTGATACAATCGATCTAAAGCAAAGCATGTTCACTAATCTTTGAAAAGATATGTTTTTGGAGTTCAGTTTCAAAGCCGAATTTTCGCTGAAAACTTCTGATACCATTTTTACATGTCATTGTTTCTGTAGTATGCTGCGCGTTCGGCGATATATGAAATGTTGAGATGAAGTCTCGACTCAATATTAGGCCAATTCTTTCGTCATTGCTCACAGCTCAAAAAAAACTATGGAAAATGACAGCGATGAAAGATATTGACAAGTCAGTAGTTCTCAGTTTAAAGTAAATATGTTCATTTCATCAACGAAGGCAGTGTGAATAAGCAGGTATTGCTCAATATCGTGCAATATTAGGAAAACTCTGAAGAGACGAAATGACCATGTTATAAATATTAATCGAACCAACTGACACTATGAATTAAATTTGAATTATATTTCGTTTTTGTGCTATTTTGTCGAAAACAAAAAGTCGCTTCGTTTTGACAGGCAACGATGATCCGAACTCAAATATGACAATTTCTTTTTGACACAATAGAAGTTGACTAATATGTATTTTGTGTCTCTTTTTAACTACTGGAATAAAGCATAACAACCACTGCGTTATTTATCTTTAAGATTTTCAAATCATAGAGCCAACACCAGGCTATCCGAACGAAGGTTCGAAGAACCTCTCCGTGTAAACGCTTCGACATCAAATATAAGAGCATCAGCAAATCCGTCGAATATCGCTTAATTCCATCATTGAATTTCGTTTTCTGTGTCCTTTAAACAGATGAAATGAGTTTCCTTAACAAATAACAATCGGCCTCAGCGAAAGCCAGAAAAATTCCGCTTTATGATATCTGCTCTTACTACCACGATTTTTATCAACGACGCATTTATTGGCGATGGCGAAACTCTTTATAAACTTCTGAGATCATAACACCGCTGTCGTGATCATCCCGTGGCTCTAGTGAAAGTATTATTCACTTTTCGAGATCCGAGCATACCACTACTCGCACAGACACTCATAATTCCCAGAAATGAAGAACGGGCCTTACCGTGAAACATGCTCCTGTACTTTGCGATATTAAGCCGAAGAAGGCATACCTTGTCGACTATGGAGGAGATGCTGGCTACTGTCCTCCGCAAACTCTTTAAACTTTAAGTAGAGAATATGGATTTATAAATCTAATATCATGAACAGGATGATTTTAACACGCCTTTTATACACTAATTTGTTTTGCGTTGTCATTTGTACATTTACGTTGTCGTTGCTTTCATCGTATATTACATTGATTCGTAACATTTAAGGTTTAAATTTATTCTTTTACTATGTAGTTGTTAAAATACTGTAAGAAAATATTTAACTTCAGTGTAGATTTCCACAAATTAAAAATAGAAATTTGCTGTTTATATTATTAGCTGTTTATTAACGATATCAATTATTACAATTATTACAATATATTAATATCACTTGGAAGGGATAGATATAATACACTCCAACAGTGTAACGAAAACTAGCAACTTTTGAAAAATATATGAAAACCAAAACATTATATTTATAATATTTCAAATGAGAGTTCCCTAGTTCCTTTTCACCGATTATCACTATAAAATTGCATCAATTTTACAAATAGATCTAAACAATATTAACAATACTTAATTTTGCCGTGATAATTTACTTGGGACATACGGCAGTGGTTTTAATTGATTAACAGAAATCACTGTTTGCATGCACACCTGCTCATATAGAAAAAATGGGCGATTGCATAATGCATAATAAAATATGTGTATTGCTTGCATTTCTAATAAAGGAGTAATAATGTCAAAATACAAACTTTTAAAAACGTGAACATGAATTTCAAATGCTTCATAGGAAATGTCTATATTATGTAAATGTATTATATTGTGTTTCCTGAAAATTGTATGCTAATAATTAGAGTGTCGCCTTTAGAATCATTAGAGGATTTTAAAATGGTTTGTAGAAACAAACTTTCATTCACTATTAATTTAATCTGACACAAATTTCTCACAATACTAGATACCATAAATTAGACTTAATTTTCATGGTAAAGAACTCGATAAAAAATGTCACAGCCCCTTCCCGTGACCCGCTGCCCCTTGGTTCGTCAGCGTCACAGGGTTCAGGGCCAACGTCGGTGCAATTGGCGGAGTGATCCTCGCGCCGCGCGCTAATCCGTTTCGTTCCATTGCCCTCTCCTGTTACCTCCTCTTGCTTCCTCACCTCCCTCCTGTTACCCCCTGCTCCACGTTAGCGAGGCAGCGTCCTGTAGCCTCCAGAAATTGCTCCGCCCTTTTGAGATAACTGGGAGAGAGGAGAGGGGAAAGTGTCTGAAACTTGAAGCAAAGCGTAAGATAAGGCAGCTAGACCTAGACGCCAGGATTAGTCAAGCGTCTAGCGATGGTTATTAAGCTGTGGAAAAGCCAGATTTGACCGCATAGGGTGTCACCATAATCATGCAGGGGTATACATGTATTGTATGTGAATGTTTTGTAATGAGCTGTTGATACTGTCACCTGATGAATATGATTTCCACGTCGAGTGCTATAGTAATGAACATCGGCATTTTCTGAAAATATATTCCGCCCATAAACAAGTCATTTTCACAAAAATCACTGGTTAAAATCAAGATTAACAGACAGGAGTGACGATGAGTTACTAAAGACTAATGAAGGGAAACACGTGTCGTGCGTTAGAGATTTGGTTATTATTGTACAATTCGTTTTGTAATCTAAACGTTTAGGAGCTATAAGATGTGTTCATGATATTATGCCATATCTCAGGCGGAAATGAGCCTTTATTCCCTTTCAGATGTGTAATGATACTGGGGCTATACAACCTTAATCATGAACACAGAGAACAAAATGAATTGTACGAATAGTAATCCTACTAAGCATCTAGGAATTTTGGGTTTAAATAAGAAAGTTTAAATCCCAGAAGTGAAATCTGTTCACTGCATAACTGTTTCAATGCAATTAGAACTCTGCTGAGCAGCACAAGAAAGTAGCATTAATTTTAACAATGATACACAGGTACGTATTTACCGCTTCAAACTGTATAAATGTGTATAAACAACCTGTAATGATGTTATATTACAGCCTCCGGATCAATGACCCCCATCTCGATCAGGTTTTCGTCGAAGTTTCCTGATCAGTGAGCAAATGCTGAGATGGCTGAAGTAATCTTTTAATATAAATGTAACCATTTTCTGTACATCTTCTAGAATTCAGTGGAAAATACATTCAAATTATTGTTTCATATTGTCGATGGTGTTATTCCGAAGGACAACATGGATAGGAGCTAAAATTTATTGCCTTTTATCATGAAAATGGATTTTATTACATGAGGCTCCTTTTCCTTAAGTAATAAATGACTTAGTGTAGGGATGCGATTTTGAAAATGTACTTTTTACAGTTCACTTTTTATAGCACGTCATATGATTTGCTGTTTTTGACGTAAATAAATAAATAAACTAAGAGGGCTCATCAGGACAGTCAATGGTCAATTATCAGTAATGGAAAAAATTGAAAACTAAGTTCACCAAGATCTAATAAGTATTACTAATTCTTACTGTAATCAACAGTTTGGACAAGGAGATAATTCTTCACCAGTATCAAGAAGAATACGCAGATGACATAAACATAAAGCCAAGGACGTATCGTCTACTCCTGGAATACTACATTGGCACTTTGGTGCACTTTAAAGTACACAATTGGTACCTGTAAATAGTCTTCAAAATCTCTCCCAAGAAAACTAAATGTATTCTTTTCACAGAAAAAATAAAAAAACTTAAGGAGCCAATCTTGAAACTTGGCAATAAAGCCGTAGATTTATCACCAATATCAAATTTTATGAATGCAAATTGACAGCAAGCTCTTCTAGAATGCTCCGTAAATAAACAATATATCAGTGAAAAAAGAAATTAATATCACAAAATATTTAAACCGTAACAACTGGAAGTTATATAAATCTACAGCTACAACTAAAAAACCCAAAATGTAACTTCTCACTTAATTACCGCAGTTATAAGTATCACAATTGAAGAACATATTAAACAAATATTGCATTAAAATATCACATGTTTAACTACCACATTCATATTGCAAAAAAAGGTGTAACCTGTAAAACCATATTTTGCACAACTACTAATATGAAATTTTGTATGAAACTACTAATATGAAATGTTTTCTCTGTCTTGTCTCTCACGTAGCTCATATTTCCATTAGAGACAATTTGTTCACATTATTGTTTTAAAAGGTGTAACCTGTAAAACCATATTTCGAAAACTCAACAGTTTCTTTGTTTAAAATGAGCACAAATTCACATTTCAGAAACACTCAAACGCCATTTTCTCAAAATTGCTCCAATTTTTGTTTCATATTTTCAACAAATTACTAATTGCAGTGTTTTATTATTACGTTAAATTCATTTTGTGTATTTTCGGTTTCTTTTAAAACACAGATGAAATTTTATGTACCCCACACCGTTAATATGAACAATTGCACTGATTTGTATACAATATTGCATTTATAAGTGGAAGTTTTTCCCAATGCCTTTGAATGAAGTTTTCAAAAAACTCAAGAATTCCTTTTGAAAAGAGTTTCAAATTCTCTTTACAGTAATGTTTAATCGCCATTTTCTAAAACACGTCTTCAAATTTTCAATGATAATTTCTATTAGAACAAGGTTTCTTCTTAATATTCTTGAATGTTAATATCAAAAGGGTTCACTTTTTGGGAAACCGAAAAGAAAAGAAAATGTCAAAAATGTGTTTTGGGTGAGATAGATGACAGCTGGCGAGAGAAATGTAGGAAGACCTTTGCCATTCCACAAGGAAAATTTAGAAAATGTGCTACTGAAAGTCTGTGCTTTCGGAGCACCCTAGATACCTTTTAGTCCTTTAAACATTTTCGATATTTAATCTATTTTAAAAAATTTTAATAGTATTTTAAATAATTTTACGATGTGAACAAATGTCCTTCACACAATTCCTGAGTAACCTATTCCATTTCTTTCGTTCACAAATTTTAATGTCAATCTATGAAATCAAAGGCCCCTGAGCGTCTATCAACACCATTGTGGTCGGCGGATTTCACGAAAACTAAAGAAAAGATTTCCTGGTCCGTTCAACCCAAAAATTTGGTAAGTTCATTTGAACAAAAGGGCAGCAGACATGATTACATCTAGTATTCACAGATTGAATAGTTCATCTGACTTTTGATAAATTTTATGTCATTTTTGTTTGTTTTTAAACATTTAAAAACATTTTAGAAATTTTAATGATCATTTTTAAAGATTTGCCCAGTTAACCTGTTAAATGAACTTTAATAACTTTAATACGTTATTATAACTAAACTCATTATAGGAGAAAACTACATATTTATAAATGGTAAAAATTTCCCTGATTTCATGAATATGTTCTTATTTTTATATTTAGTGATGTAATTTTTAATGAAATTATCGACAAATCACCATCACATTTAAAGCGAAATATCCCCTAATCGGCTACCACATCCAGCGACATAACAGCTTTAAATTTTAGGGAGTCACCTTTAATACAAATTCAAACAATTTTTCACTCAAGAACATATTAATTTTCCCAACATCTGCTTTCTGCATTTTTTTCTTTAGGAAGTTTTTCTCTAAGTCACTAAACCATAAATGTCCATGTGACTTAAAATAAATTAAAAAGAACATTTTAGGTGCGCTGACTGACTTCATCCCACATCACCATGCTCACTTTACAGGATGAGTTTTTTTAAATTTCGCTCTCTAAACTAGTTTATTTCTCTCAAATACATATGGATATTCTTCCGCATATTCTCACGCCCAAATGACATTAGATTCAAATTTCCTCCACATATATTGGTGCCAGATCTTTAAACGTTGAAGGAATGTTGAAGGAATTAATTAAATTGAGAAACTTTTCTT